>PVIR01045976.1:0-10466 GCA_004026965.1 Petromus typicus
GATTCCACTGACTCCACTGCCCACGGCAACCTGTTCCTGAAGGTTTGAGGCTTCGGTGAAGTTCTTGCCACCTGTTACGAGGCCATGTTGGTCCATGGCCTCTTAAACTAATTCCGTTTCACTGGGGTTGTTATTGATTTTTCTCTTGTTTAACAAATGGCTTAAAAAGATGACACTTATCTTGGCGACTCTGTGGATCCAGGGATTTACTCGGTTCTTCACTCGGGGTCTCCCAGGATTTAGCCCAGGTTTCACCATGAGGAGCCCCAAGCCTGCTTCCTGCTCACTCACGTGACGGCAGAAGGACTCAGTTCCTCCAGGGCTGCTGGACTATGGAGCCAGTTCCTCGGCTGCTGTGGTCCAGCTGTGGTTCCCGGCCAGATATCCTTGTTACTGAGGTGATCTCATTAGAGGAGCGAGGAGGAGAGAGCCCGGCAGGATGGAGTCACTGTGCCTTCTCTCAGGATGACTCTCATCATGTTTGCCACGCTCTGCGCAGCAGGAGCCAATCGCTACGTCCAGCGTTAGTTCCAGGGGTAATGCTGACATGAGCCTTGGTCCCAAGAATGACATCATTGGGAGCCCTTTAAGAGGACTGCCCGACTGAGTTAGTTACACAGCTTGATATATCGTTAGGTTCTGTTATTTCTGTTGGCATCCCATTTTAGGGTTTGTTCTTTTTTCAACATGGTTGATTGAATTTTATCTTTGACTGTGTAAAATATTGATATATTCTGAGAATCTAAATTTTGTAAAAAGGAGTCTGAAGAGAAATCTCCCTCCTATCAACATTCTATTTCTTTTTTTTTCTTTTCTTTTCTTTTCTTTTCTTTTTGAGACAGGGTCTCACTTTGTAGTTCAGGCTGGTCCCGAGCTCAGCCTCAAACTCACATCACAGCAATCCTCCTGCCTCTGCCTCCCAAGTGCTGGGATTACAGGGGTGAGCCACCATGCCCGGCCCTGTGGTATGTGGTACTGGTTGCTGGTGGGCATGAGTCTCCATGCCCAGTATGGTATGTGGCTACCGGGGGATCGAACCTGGGTCCATGCGCTTGCAAGACAGGTGCCGGAACCACTGAGCTAACTCCCCGGCCCCCACATTCTATTTCTACTCCTCCTGAGCACCTTTAATATTCACTGCTAGCCATAAGTAAATGCTATCTCTTTTGCCTTTTGTACATGTATATTCTTACATTTCTCTTATTTCCCCATAATTCTTGGGTGAAAGAGAATACATGATTTTTTCTCTTTTGACTTTCTACTTTGAATTCATCCCATAAACCCTTTCACTTCTGCTTACAGAAATTATCCTTATTTTTAATCACTGAATAGGACTTTCTTATGTGAGAGTCCCATCATACGTCCAGTCTGTCTTCTCTGAGTAGGCTCTGAGCTTGCTCTTAATACTTTTCTATCACAAACTATACTGTATGGATTTGTAGTTCTTGACTTGTCAAAGTTTATCTTTGAGTAAATTCCAAAAAAAAAAAAAATGATTGAAGAGCTAAAGGTTTAGAGTATACGTTGTATCATTAAATACTACCAGTACCTCTCTTCATAACCCCATCAGTAGTGTATGAGTCTGTTTCCCCGTATCAGCACCAGGCACTAATAGAGTTAGTTCTCAAGCTTTTGAGTTTTATTCGGTGTAACTGATGTGGAATGCTATTTTTGGGTGGTTACAGTCAAATTTTTTCTTATATGTGTAGTCAAACATCTTTTTCTATTTTTAGGACCCATTTATACAGCTCCTTTGTAAATCAATTATTCATAGTTTTTTCTGGTCTTTAAAAATTGAATTTGGGTCTTTCTGCTTGATTTTTTTTTTTTTTTTTTTAGTTTTTTGAGACAGGGTCTTGCTTTGTAGTTCAGGCTGGCCCTCAGCTCAGCCTCAAACTCACATCACAGCAATCCTGCCTCTGTCTCCCGAATGCTGGGATTACAGGTATGAGCCACTATGCCCAGCACTGTGGTATGTGGTACTGGTTGCTGGTGAGTGTGAGTCTCCAAACCTGGCATTGTTGTATGTGGTTAACAAAGATCAAGCCCTGGCCCTTGCACTTGCAAGGCAGGTGCTGAAACCACTGAGCTAAATCCCCGGACTTTTCCGCTTGATTTTTAAGAGCTCTGTATTTATTAAACACACAAACTTCTTTTATTTTTTTTTTAGTTTTTTTGAGACAAGGTCTCGCTTTGTTGTTCAGGCTAATCCTGAACTCAGCCTCGAACTCAAAAGTCCTCCTGCCTCTGCCTCCTGAGAGTTGAGATTACAGGCGTGAGCCACCACCCTCGGCACAGTGGTATACAGTACTGATCCCTGGTGAGTGTGAGTCTCCATGCCGGGCATTGTTTTATGTAAAGACACCAACTTCTTATCCGAAGCCTAGCTTACAAATAGTCTCTTTCAGTTTCTCTTTTGACTTCGCTCTGAAATTTGCTGCAGCATCATTTTTGTGGAGTCAGATTTAACAGTCTCTTTTATTATATTTTGAATCACAGAATGGTTTTGCTCATACTTCAGTCATGCAGGAATCCATCCATGTTTTCTCCTAGTGTTTGTGTGATTGTGTTACTTTTTACACTTATATCTCTTATTTTAGATTTAAATCTGGTGTATGAAAACTATCTTAGTTCTACAGAAGACAAAATCTCTACGACTCAGATTTAAGCGATTTTCTGAGTTTGCATAGATAGATAAGAGAAATATTTACTTGATATCTGCTATGAGCTAGCCACTAGAAAGCATTTTGTACTTGTTATCCCATCAAATACACCTTTTATTTATTATTTCACTTCATCTTTACTTCTGAAACTCCTCAAAGTAGATTGTGTTCTTGTTCTACATATGAACAACTGAGGTTTGGAGATATGAGGTGATGTCTCCAAGTTGACAGGGCAACAAAGGTAAAGGAAAGCACAAAGGTAAGTTGTGCGCTCTTGTTTTCATTTAAAAAAGATGTGTATAAACTGCCATGAAGCATCCTATTAGCCTTTATACAGTCACATGGCCACAATTTACTGCAAGGGACACTGGGAATTATAGTTCTTATTCTGGGTAATGCTATGAACAACTAAATTCATGGGTTCTGTTACTATGGAAAAAGGAGAGCACAGATTTTGGAGAATGGGCAGAGGTGGGAAATTGATGCTTAGAAGGTGTTGGAGATCCCAAAAGGGCACCATTGGTCAGCAACAAGTGATAATTCCTAGAAAAATCAATATTTATCACACTTAGAGTTCAGATGCCAGTGTCCTTGAAGTTTATCTCAAGAGAGCAGATCTGCTTGTTCACCCCAACCTTGGAATAAGAATGAGCATGCTCAAATCTTGCTTCTAGTCTCCAAAGATACTCATCCTTCATCATTTCTTCATCCCTGGAGTGAACCTTCCCACCTTTCTGACATAAATTCTGTAGATTCCGATTCACAGCTAAAGAATACAAATCTGTCCATGTTCCAGGATCAAAAATCAAACAGGGGACTCTTTCCTAAATAAGGGAGATGAATAGAATGACCTCATGAAAAGGACCTGGACTATTTTCAACCAACTATAGTGGAAATAGTTTGGAGTACTGATTTCCAAGGACCTACTCTGTGCTAACCCTGTGCTACACATTTCAAGTCCACCAGCCCCTCATCTGCAGCACAATTTCACTAATTAAGACAATGGCACTCAGAACATTTGAGTAACGTGTCTATAATCTGCAGATGAGAAAGAGCCAGAAGCTGGATTTGAACTCAGTTTGGCTCGGCTGTGCAGGACCCTATTTCTGATTCTTACCAAGCAGAGCTCTAAGGGACCCATGATGCCACTGGTTTCCCTCATGAGAGAGGCTGATGGGGAGCCGTAGCTCGCTGCCTCCGCCTTCATCACAAAAGAGGATCTGACCACATACTAGTGTGAGAACGCTTCAAACTTCAAAATCTCCAGTGCAGTGTCTCCTGAACTGGTATCACTTGCCTATCATCATAAAGTCAAAAACTTACTGAATTTAAACATTGTACACTGGAGAACATTTATTTAATGAAGGATTCACAAAATAATTCCAGGTTGGCCAAAGTACCAAAATGAAAATTGATACAGGGGCTGGATCACAGCTAGAATGGAGGTGAGATGGATCAGTGCTCACAATGAGGGGCAAAGGGCTTAGTATAGTCTAGGAATTGACCACAAATTGGACAAGGGAGTCCTTGGCTTCCAATGAAGCTGAAGTGAAAAGAATAAACTGGATCAAATAGGGCCGTTATGAGGAGGGTAAATTTACCTCCTTGCCTGAGATGGCCTGATACAATTAATAGTGCCCTCTTTTCTATTCAGAAGTAACTTAACTTGAATGACAAATGATACAATGTATCAGTTAGCTAGTGCTGGGTAACAAACCACCTTTCAGGTGAAGAGTGTCAAAAAAACAAGCTCTTAGCTCAAGAGTCTGTGGCACCGGTAGGATTTCTTCCAACCCGGTTTAGGCTCTTAATGTGTCTGTGATCAACGAGGCTGCTCCATTCATGGGCTTGGCTCAGGTGGGATGGAGATCGGACCACGCGCCTCTCATCTTCCAGCAAGCCAACCCGGGCTGGTTCTCATGGCAGATGGAGAGTTCTTTCTGTGGTCTGAATGTCTTCCTGGCTGGGTCTGTTCTGTAAGTACATTCACGGCCATCGTGGTGGTATTAGGATGGAATTAAGGGAGTGAGTGTGGTATGAAGAGGTCTCCACTCTCATAAATGGATTAATGCTGTTATCCTGGGAATGTATGAGCTATCACAAGATTGATTATCTCGGGATGGGAATGATGCCCACTTCCTTCCCTCCTTCCCACACCTGTTCTCCAGACATGTGATGCCTTCCACCTCCTTACAGCGCAGCAAGAAGGCCCTCCTCGCCCATCGATCGTGAACATCCTCACCTCCAGAACTGTGAGCCCCATAAACTGTGGTGTATAAATTACCCAGCTTCAGGAGTTCAGTTACAGCAGCAGAAAACAGATTTCAACAGTTCTTTGAGAGAGAAACGTACAAGGCCTCTCAGTGTCGGACAAGGCCTCTCACTGTCGGACAAGGCCCCTCAGCGTCGGGCTTGCAACAGACACCGTGTTGCTCCTGTCACACTCTGTCCCTCACAGTGAGCCCCACTGGCAGTTCAGAGTCAAGGCCGAGGAAACAGCCGCCTCTCGACGGGGACAGCTGCAGAGCCACATGGCGTGGGGCGGGATGCAGAACCGCACGCGTGCAGCAGCGCAGCCTTTATGAAGCGCAGCCCACAGAGCTGCCCCGAGGAGGGCGAATATCAGTCTAGGTCAGGCTTTGCAGGCTTTTCCAAAGAAGATCAGATGACAGTTCGGATTTTATAGGTCCTAAGTTCTTTGTGCTCTATTGACTTTCCTGTAGCCATGCAAAAAAAAAAAAAAAAAAAAAAAAAAAAAGACACAAAAGAAAAAAATAAACCCACCACCGACAAATGAGGATAATTGTGTTCTAATAGCATTTTACTTGCGAAAATAGGCACTGGCTGGATTTGCTCTACAGCCTGTTCCAGGTATATCAACAAAGGATGGGAAGGTGCTGGGTCGGGGAACGCTGAGAACAAAGTGAAAGATTTCTCCCAACTGGAGGATGAACTTGGGGCAGGGGGCAGTGTGGAAGGACAGAGGCCCCTCTGAAGGGTGGCATTCAGGAGGGAGAAGACAGGAGCCCAGGACAGAAGGTGACAGCGGGCCTAGGGATCTGGGACACTGGAAGTGCAGGTCAAGGTAGACCCCATCAACTGCAGGAGAGTTACATGTGGGGGTGCAGATAGGCAAGGAGTTACGTGCAAGTCTTGGGCAAGATGGGGCTGTGGAAGCTGACCCAGTCATTGCCTGCAAGTACCTAGTGTCCTGAGATAAACTGAGCAGCTTCCTGCTGTCAGAGAAGGACAGCAAAAGAGACAGAAGATTCAGAGCAGGGGAAACCGAGGCCCAGCAGTCCAATGACGCCTCCAAGGTCAGACAGTAATAGGCACTGAACCCCCAGGCGGGGTTGCAGTCCCCAGACTCATTGCCCCAGGATGCGTCCTCCCCCTTCGGCTGTTATCTGTCACCCAGCTCCTTAAAAAACGAAGAGGCAGCCACTCCGTGGGCAGGTTTGTTAGCAAGTGCAATGGCTGCGTGATAATTCTCCACCAGGGCTGATGGGAATCGGTTCCCCCACAACGGGACCCTCAGCTCGAAAGAAAAAGGACTCTGAGCTCCAGCGCTCTCCCATGGCAAGGAAGCAAAGTCCCTCACAGAATCAGAGGATCAGGCAAGTGGAAACAAAAATGGAATTGCGTAAATATCTGTCTGAATTGCTTTCCCCTCGCTGTGGGAAAGGAGACCCAGCATGGCAAGCCGGGAGCCTCGAGCTGATGGGTGGGCGGCGCCTCCCTGCACTTTCCGGTTGTTCGGGTTTCTCGAGGTCTTGACCTTGCAGAGGCGGTTTGGGCTGGTGAAGAGGGGAGTCCGAAGCCCAGTGGCCTCCCAGCCTTCACAGGGGAGGCTCGCGCACAGCCACGAGGTGGGCTTTGTCCCCAGGCCGCTGCCTCCTTTCCTGCACCCTCTTCCCTCTTAGGCAGACGCTGCATCCTGGGCTTTCAGGCCCGTCCACCTTCACCTGCTGGGCTCTGTGGTGACCACAGGCGGGAGGCCAGGTGAGGCACCCAGCCTAGGTCGGGGCAGACAGGCTCAGACTCCCTATGTGTGACTCGGGTGCGTGTCGGGTTCCCTGGATGGGAGGACGACAGGGAGCGTGTACCTGAGGCCGTCTGTGAGACTCAAACGAGATGCGGAAGGACACGTGTTGAGCACGGTGAGAGGCCACACCCAATGGCGGTCCAGTGAGGCTGTGCCTGATCGTGACGATAAAGTCACCCAACACGCGTGTCACAGCGTGTGCCCCGTCACGAGGGGCGCGCATGTGACTGCTCTTGAGGAACCCTTTATCCGAGGCCCACTAGGTCGCTGCCCTACACCAGGTGTCTGCTGCCCTACACCAGGTGTCCGCAGCCCCACCGCCAGGACCGGCCTGCCTCGTCTTGGTGAGCAGGCTTTTTAAAAGAACCACAGCCACGGCGGCTGCTCCTTTGCTTAGCCTCTCATTTGCCTTCGGGCTGGCTGAGGAGGTGTTGACCTCCAGGCCTGCAAAGCTGGGAGTCCTTACCAACCTGGCCCTGATTTATGACTTCCTCCGCAATGGCAGGAAGGATTCCACTGCTTCATATGCACCGTATGCTCCTGGGGCCTATGCAGGGACCTGAAAGACTGAGTCACCCACCACGGGTCCCGTGCAGATGGGACTGTCAGTGCAGGGTGGGCGGGGAGTCACAAAGGACTTGAACCAGGTCCAGTCTGGCTCTGAAGCCTCCTATTTAACTCTAATCAGGAGTGAAAACCAGACCGAGGACTGTCCTCCTTGGTCACATGAGAAAGGAGTGGTGGCTGATGTCCTCAGTCCCGGCGTGTCGGAGAGGCTTGGCACTCACATCTACCATTGGCACGTGGCTGTCCCTGGGCCAGTGGCTCCATGAGTCTTCCAGTCTCGGCTGCTGATTTGAGAGGGAGGAAAGAGGACCCACCCAGACCTGAGCCAACCCTGAGGCCCTGATATGAAGTGGGCCTACCACAGTCAAGGTCATTCCCAAGGGACGGTGGGAAACACCACTGTCAGCCCAGCAGAAGTCTCCAATGTGGTCTTACACATAGGGATCAATTGACACTTCTCAGAGGTTGGGGATTTAGCTCCAAGTGGTGCCGGGCTTACCTTGGAAGCATAAGGACCTGAGTTTGATTCCCAGTACTGCCAAAACAAAAAGAAAGAAAGAAAAGGAATTCACTTTTGTTTGCAAAAATGGCCTTAGCAGTAAAGAGACATTGAGTACCATATGGATTGCCAGGTCAAACACTGCGGGTTTTATCATACCCATTTCTTGTAGCAACTCTATGGGGAGGGGGGGTTTCTGTTTTGAGCTCCATGTTACAGATGGAGAAACTGAGGCCCAGAGAAGGGGGCAACATGCCCAAGTCTCCCATCTATACATACATGAGAGCTGGGCCCTGGAGCGTGGCCCCTGGCTCCCAGCCCCGAGGACATCCACTGTGGCCCTCCCTGACACGCTGCACACAATGTCCCTGGCCAGGGAAGATCCTTGTTCTGGAAACGTGGCTGAGAAATAATAGGCCAGGGTATTTCTTCTCCCCCTTCCCCGGCCCTTAGCATTCTCGAGAGAGAGAAAGAGAACCGAGCGATCAGGAGAAGGTTATGCGGCAGCAGGGCCTCCTCGCTGCCACAGGTCTAATAAAACAAAACCCCAGCCAAATTAGGGGCATATTTCATCTAATGGGAGGAAATAGATGTGGCATTTCTGGCTGGCGGTTGACCTGCTGTGCTTCTGTGCACAGAGAGGGTTCGATACATCACAGGGCAGTTATGCGCTGCTTAAGTGGCCTCCTGGGCGGGGGACCAGAAGAAAAATTCAGGCCCAGCCCCGTCTTCCTAGATCTTCACCGCCTTGCCTATAGGCCAGGCTGCTAAGGAGCGTTCCGAGGCTCTGGCACCGCGGAAAGACGCCGGGGAGTCCGAAGGCCTGGGTTAGTTTCCACCTGCCGTGGTATTCACAAGCCTTGTGCTCAGGCTGAGAGCCTCAGTTTCCCTGTCGGTGAATGGGAAGGCTAGAGAGCAGGCAGGACTGAGCGGTGGTGAAATAGCTGTGGCGAGAGAGCTGAGATCAAATCCACAGTGGGAACCGACTGACCGTTTACAGTGAGTGGTTCGACTGTTCCCTCCTCAAGATTTACACTGTGTTCGTGGTGTGTGTGTGTGTGTGTGTGTGTAAAACTCAAGGGTATGAAGACTATTCAGACTCACACCCTAATAGATACATTCAGGCACATGGGAGTATACACACATATACACACACGTGGCTGCGCATATCGATAAACATATGTATGCTCATACCCCATGATCATGTAGCACTGTGATCACAGATTATATACATTATAAAACAGATGCAAAAATGGCAGTGTGGAGAGGAAGTGCTACACTATATTTAGAAGTTCTGTTAACATTCTCCCACTCCCTCCCATTCCCGGACGCCCGGTCTCCCTCGCCTGCTTCGACTTGCTTCTTTCCCGCGGCACGTATCACCTTCCAACACAGTCTACACAGCGTTATTTATAACGCCCGCATTCCCTGGGCCCTGACAGCCGGCTGGAAGGAAGGCGCGCGCTGCGCTGGACCTCTCTAACTGGGGCTCTTCCTCTGGACCTGGGGTGCTGCCCCCCTAAGCCAATCTCTAAATAAACGGGCTCCCGAGGAACCAGGAAAGCGGCACAGACACATTAAGGGAATGTGCTGGGAGCTGTCTGCGGAATAAGCCGGAGACATTAACCCAGAAGTGGATTCTGTCCAAAGCTATATATGGGTAATTGCATTGATCCCACAACACAAGCTTTACGGCTCGCGAGTATGTGCATTTAATGAGAGACAGAAAAAGAGAGAGAAGGGGGGGGAGGGGCGAGTCAGACTCCATCCGCAGCCATAGCCTCCTTCAGCCCGCACCCCCGCCCCAGCGGGTGAGTCCTATTAATAGTCCCATTTTAAAGAGGAGGAGACTGAGGCGCGCCTCCCAGCCAGACGGTCTGAATTCAGAGCAGGCTCCTTGTACCAGCTAAGGTGAGGGAGGCTGGGGCGGAGCAGGAGTCTGGGAGGCCCGAGGTCAGAGTCAGCTGCTGGGCTTTGGGGCTGGCGGGGATCCAGCTCCACCCGGCCCAGCGGAGGAGGAAGAGCGAGCTGATTTAGAGCCCATCTGGAGAGACAGCCGGGAGGGGGGCAGGCGCTGCGGACTCGGGAGAGATAAGCGTGCCCTCAGGTGCCCCCACATTCCTGCACAGGGCTGGCGGGAGGAGGAGGCAGTGGGATGCCTCCCAGCCCCTCTCCCCCTGTTTCTGTGGCCTCAGGAGAACCCCGGAAATCTGCGTGACTCGCACTCCATACAGCGCTGACTTCGCCCCACCCTCACTGCAGCGTTCAAGGGTCTGTAGCGGTGGGGGTGGGGCTCGAGCAAGACATCAGGAGCGGCAGGGACAAGATGGCCTGCTCAGAAATACAAGAGCCCCCAGCAGGCGTCCCGACCCTCTCCTGTACATCGCTGAAGGAGACGGCCACCCCACCCTCGGTGTGCTCTCCATGCTCACCTTCTTCATCAAACCCTCAAGCCACAACCCTCTTCTGCCTACAACCTCCCATGGCTCCCTAGGACCCGAGAGGTAACTGCACCGGTTTCAGCTGGAAGATCTGACTTCTTTGTTTTCTTCTTCTTTTTTTTTTTTTTTTTTTTGAGACAGGGTCTCGCTTTTGTAGTTCAGGCTGGTGCTGAGCTCAGCTCAGCCTTGAACTCACAGCAACCCTCCTGCCTCCTCCTGCCTCCTCCTCCCGAGTGCTGGGATTTCAGGCG
>PVIR01045977.1:0-10421 GCA_004026965.1 Petromus typicus
AGTGCGGTTCCGTGTAGACCCAGCGCCGCCGGTGAGGCCCCATGACAGTCCCTGCCCACGAGGGACTCCAGCTCTGCCTTCTTCCTGCACCCTGCCAGCCGGGCTGGGCCGCACCGACCAGGCCAGCGGGCCGGACCTGTGTCCACCTGCAACCTGGACTTAACCTCTGCTGAAGGCCGCGCGGTCACGGTCGCGTCCAGCTGGGAAATCCACAACTTGGGACGTGTGAATGTGAATTACAAATACCGAGGAAGAGCCTTATCTATCTGAATTGTTAAATGCAATTTTAGTCGAGAATATTTATCCTTACAAGGGCACCATAATGAAGCTTTTAGGATGGAAATTATCTTTGTTAATTCACTTCACAAATTTTCTGGCAAATTTACAAATCAAATATGACCAAAGGTTAAGCTTTTTTAAACCCAAGGATATTTAGCAGAGATATTTACTTTGCCATTTTTTGTACTTTTTTATGTGCTTGAAAATTCTACAATCTAGAAGAAGAACGAAGACACTCCCTCGTTTGAAGTCCCTCAAACTCATAGTTGCCCACCGGAAAACAAATTGTAAATATCTTTTGGTAAAAAGTTGTGAAATGGGAATAAAATACCTGAACGTGGAGCTCAGTGGTACTATGAAAGATTATTTGTGGTCAAACGTTTATTTCTGGAAAAAGAGAAAACTGTCTCCCCCAAAGAACTTTTTCAAAAATTCGTAACATCTGAAAATACAAGCAAAAATAAGAAAATGGTTATCAAGCATATCGCGAACCCCCTACTTAATCATGACAAAAGGGCCCTTTTAGTTTTTTCTCCACCGAATTAGGGACATGGAGGTACAATACTACAGGCCAGGGACGTGTGTCTTCTCTCTAAATTAGGGCGTGAAGCCTGGGTAGAACAGTCGCTTCTAAAGCCTCAGACGCTGCTGCGGGCGGAGCGCTCTGCCGAGCGCACAGAGCAGAGCGGCCCCTCAGCTTCTCCCGGAACGCGGGACCGGAGGTGAGCGGACCCAGCCGAGCCCGGCGGAGGACGCTCCGGAAGCGGGACCTGACCTCTGACCCCTGGCCACGCATCCCCGCGGGTTCGGCAGGTACAGCTGCGGGGGCCACAGGAGCTTCAGACGCGCAGGCGCCGCTTCCCCGGGCTCGGCCTTCTGCGGGCGGACGCGTCCTCTCTTCTCGCCGTGCCATCAGGAACGCTCTTCGTGGCTTTGTTTCGGGGGTTTGCTAGGGTCCCCAAACTCAGACGGCTTCCCAGCCGCGTTCTTGGCGAGGCCAGTGGAGGGAGGTTGGTTCCAGATGTTGCAGACGCGTCTTTTCCAAAAGAATGAAATTGGCGTCTTTCCAAAGGGAGTCCCTGCTCCGCGTCATGTGCGCTTTCTTCAGGAAGGCAAAGCACGCTTTTTCCATCCACAGTTTACTTTCCTTAGTAGCAGTCAGATACTCTTCTTTTTCAATTAAATGCATTTTCTATATTAAAATCCTTAAATTTGTAATACAAAAGCTAAATATAACAGTAAACGGTCACCCTCGTATTTGTGGTTTTGTGATGAGCTTGGCAATTTGATATCTCATGCTCCTTAAGTTCTTTGCTGAACAAGGCAATAAAGTAAGCTTTGTTATTTTTTAAATGTCAGTTTTTCCGGTTTGTTGTTTAAATATATTTGGGGGCTGGAAGTGTAGTTCTAGAATGCACAAGGCCCTGAGTGCAATTCTTGGCACCACTTCATCTATATTAGTTTATGCAATGTTCATATATAGCTTTATATTAATGTACAATTATGCATAATATTTCTTTTAAAAAGCTACATTCATGCTCAATTAGATTAAAGTATAGTACAGCATAATATGATAATGGAAGCTTTTTACTCATCTTCCCATTTTCCAAATTTAAAAGGTGTTTAGTGAGCAATTCTAGCTTTTTTTTTTTTTTTTTTTTGAGACAGGGTCTCGCGCTTTGTAGTTCAGGCTGGCCCTGAGCTCAGCCTCAAACTCACATCACAGAAATCCTCCTGCCTCTGCCTCCCAAGTGCTGGGATTACAGGGGTGAGCCACCACGCCCGGCACTGTGGTATGCTGTACTGATTGCTGCTGGGCATATTGTATATGGTTAACCGAGAATTGAACCCGGACCTTTTTGCACTTGCAAGACAGGCGCTGGAACCACTGAGCTAAACCCTCGGCCCAGCAATTCTAGCTTTTGTGGTAGAACAAATGATGCCTTTTCAAAAATATTCTTATTACTTATTTACAGTTTGTTTTAACATTTACAATTGTCTCAATCCAATTACCTGGTCTAGGCAATGTGGAATTAAGTCATTTTTTTCCTTAATAAAAGAGTAGGGCATAATTTATTTAATCAGTCCTTTGTGGTGTATTGTGGTTTTTATTGGTGTAAGTATTATAGAACACATATCATTCTTAATGCACTTTGGTTATTCAGCAGCAGTGCCAATATGTTAGAGTTACCTAATTAAAATGTGTATAAATCAAGAATGGTGATAGATGCTAACAGTCTGCAGCAAAACTATCATTTTATGCTGTTTCAACACTAGGTAACATGAATTTTTGGTGATTGCAGAAGTACTTAGGGTTAAACACTAAACTGAACTCACTTTTTCTTAAAAAAAAAAACTCAAGAAATTACTATTCATGTTCTAATAGAGGAAATGGTCTATTCTTAGACTTACTTAACACTGATGAACGCTCACTCTGTGAAAGGGCTAATTTTGGATGGTGGAATAAACATCCAAACTTCACTCGTGTTCCACACTCTAGTATCTTATCCCTCAGGGAGCATTACGTTTCATTCTTAGAGGTGCATCTGCGTGATTCTCCTCCAGAGCTCCTCGTTAATTTTCCAGTTGTTGTATATTCTGTCTCAGCCTACACTTACCAGTCCACTAATTGAGAAATTTGTCATAAAATATGATGAAGCTAAAGTCAGGACATATCTCTGTCTACATGAACTGGACAGCCAAATGTGCCCCCCAGAACTCTGCCTCTAGGAGAAATTGTATTTGCCACTGCGTTTCAGGGCCTCCACTGAGTGGAACGGTAACTCCATAGTCATTCGCTTCTAGGTGATGCACTGTACCTTGCTGGTGTATCTGTAAACCAGGTTGTAGTTAGGTGCAGTTGGTGCACATGTATAACCCTGGACTGTGGGAGGCTGAAGCAAGAGAATCACACATGAGCCCGGTGGGTTAGGGAGTTAGCTAAGAGGTACTACAACTACCTTGGAAGCACAAGGTCTCCAGTACTGCCAAAAAACAAAACAAAATATAAATGAGCCCAATCTGGGCAACTTGGTGACTTAATGAGACTCTGACTCAAAATAAAAATAAAGGGCTAAGAAAGTAGCTCATTGTGAAGACCCTGGATTCCATTCCCAGTACGGGGAAGGAGGTGTCTGGATGCTTTCTCTCCCTCTGTGAAGTGTCTATCCGGCACTTCCTCTGGGGCCACGAGGTGTGCAGAGGGTCATGCTTTGCAACAGTAGAGATATACATTGTGTGAGTGAGCCACTTGTTTAAACAGTTGCCCTAGGATCTATTTTTTTTTTCCTGGTCTATTATTTACCATTCCATTTAAGAAAAAGGGTAGCTTTGAGCATATCCAATATTTTGATTCAATGAGAGATGACAAAAATTCATGGTTATTTTGGGTCACATAATCACGGGCTACTCTGTTAAAGAGGGTCTCCATCAGTTATCAATAGCAATACAGAAACTTTTCAAATGGAGGATAGTTTCATGAGATGGAGGCATATCTTACTCTACATCACTAGGATTCTGAGCTGTAGAGCCTCTTCTAACTTATGAACATGGTACATCTCTGTTTACATAGGTCTTTGGTTTTTTAACCAGTGTTTTCTATTTTATGAGTAGTAGTGGGAAGAGGTCCTTGTCTTGCTCCTGATCTTAAAGGAAAAGTCATGAGGCTTTTGCCATTAAATGTGTTATTAGCTTTAGTTATTTTGTAATTCTTCTTTATTGGGCTGAGAAAGTTCCCTTCTCTTGCTAGTTTGCTGACAGCTGTGAGTATGAATTGTTGTTGGCCTTGGTCACAGGCCTCTTCTGCATCAACTGATATGAAAGATGTTCTTTTTTTCTTTAGACTATCAAAATTGCAGATAACTGGTCAGTTCTCAAGTATTGAGCCTGTCTTGCATTTGGAAATTATTTATGGAGATGATTTACTTGTATTTTGTGGATAACTTTTGTGTCTATGCTCAAAAGAAAAACTAGCCTGTGATTTTAAAATCTGCCAGGGATGATGGCAGATTATATGCCTATAATCCCAGTATTATAGGTAAAAATAGTAGGTAGACAGACAGGGCAGGCCCTTGGAGAAAATTCACAAGAAGGGAGACTGTTACATCAGTAACCAATTAAAGTCTTATAATCAAGTCAATGGAGAATTACTGGTCTAGATCCATCCCCTCCCAGGAATGCAGTAATTTAAATCCCCTGGGGTAAAGGGCCAAGAATTTGGCCCATCTGGAAGAGCCTCCTGATGTAGGAGGGACCCTGTATGATTTAAATTCTTTTTGGATCTCATTTGATCAAAATTCCACCTCCTTGAATTTTATTGGAGGCTCCTACTTTTTTTTTTTTTTTTTTTTTTTGAGATAGGGTCTCGCTTTGTGGTTCAGGCTGGCCCTGAGCTCAGCCTCAAACTCTCATCTCAGCAATCCTCCTGCCTCTGCCTCCCGAGTGCTGGGATTACTGGTGTGGGGTACTGGTTGCTGCTGGGTGTGAATCTCCATGCCCAGTATTGTTATGTGGTTACTGGGGATAGAACCCAGTCCTTTGAGCTTGTAAGACAAGTGCCAGAACCACTGAGCTATATCCCCGGCCCTGGAGGCTCCTACTTTAAACCCACCCCACCTCGTGGTCTTTAGCCCTTAAATACCCCCTAGAAAAAAGACGACCTTGGGTTACCCACCTTTCCAGGTTCCCCCTTCTGTCTCTCTTGGACAGAAGCTCTTTCTCTCTCTCTACCAATAAAACTTTTCTACTCGAACCTCTGTTGGTCGTTCCTGAAATTTATTCTTAAATTTTGGGAACACGAGCTTGCATTTCAAGAGAGCCAGGCCTTGCTCTCCTGTGTCACCAGCATTCAAAAGACTGAGGGAAAAACAAAAAAAAAAAGACTGAGGGAAGGGGGTCTCCAAGAGTTTAAGGCCAGCCTGAGTGATATAGCAAGATCTATTTTTTAAGTGTGTGTGTGTGTGTGTGTTGTGTGTGTAAAAATCAAATGAAGTAGAAATTAGACAACTGAAACATACATTCACCACAATAAAACCTACTGGATTAGTTTAGTAGTATAGCGGGAAAAATAGAGAATACAGTCTGAACTTTAAGAATTTATCCAGTTGGGGGAATGGAGAATTTACCCAGCTTGCACAAAAGGAAAAAAATGACTCAAGAAGAAAGAAAAACAACAAATCTCCATGATCCCTAAGATGAAAATTAAAGGGTTAACAATTATGTCATCAGAGATCTGATTAAAAGAGAAAAGATAAGCTAGACAATCATCATACATGATAAACTCTATGAAACTTATGTAAAGAAACATCCTAACTCAATTTTTGAAAACCGAGGACCCAGGAAAAACAATTGGAAAGAATCAGACAGAAACATCATATGATAGGGGAGAGGATATCAGGGCAAGTGACAGCGTCTCTGTCACCTGAGACTGGGCCAGAAGAAACAGAAGCTGTTTTCAAGCACTGAGTTCTGTACCCCATGAAAATATCAAAAACATGACACTGTCAGCTGTGGTAACGCACACTTGTAATTCTAGCCCTCGGGAGACTGAGGGAGGAGAATCACTGCTGGACTGGGCCATGTACTGAGTTCAAGGCTGGCCTGAATTACAGAGTGAGCTTCAAAAGAAGCAAAAAGAAATCATGACATTACGAGATGAAGAAAAGCTATGCTACCAAACTCATCTATAAAAAAACATAGTCAATAGATATTCGCAAACAGAAAAGCTTGGAATTCAGAAAAGAAGAGAACATTCAAGTAATTATAAACAAGCATTCAATCTCATAGCTTGCTTTTTTTTTTTTTTTTTTTTAGGTTTTTCGAGACAGGGTCTCGCTCTGTAGTTCGGGCTGGTCCTGAGCTCAGCCTCAAACTCACATCACAGCAATCCTCTGTCTCTGCCTCCCGAGTGCTGGGATTACAGGCATGAGCCACTGTGCCCGGCACTGTGGTATGTGGTACTGGTTGCTGCTGGGGTGAGTCTCCACACCCAGTATTGTATATGGTTAACCAGGGATCGAACCCAGGTCCTTGCGCTTATAAGACAGACGCCAGAACCACTGAGCTAAATCCTTGGCTCAGCTCATGGGTTTCTTTTTTTTTAGGTTTTTGGAGACAGGGTCTCGCTTTGTGGATCAGGCTGGCCCTGAGCTCAGCCTCAAACTCACATCACAATCCTCCTGCCTCTGCCTCCCGAGTGCTGGGATTACAGGCGTGAGCCACCACGCCCAGCACTGTGGTAAGTGGTACTGGTTGCTGCTGGGTGTGGGTCTCCACACCCAGTATAGTTATGTGGTTACCAGGGAATCGAACCCGGGCCCTTGCGCTTGCAAGACAGGCGCCGGAACCACTGAGCTAACTCCCCGGCCCGCTCATGGGTTTCTTAAACCATATTTGATTACTGAAGCAAAAATTGTGTGCCATCCAGGTGGGCATAGTGATGCACGTCTATAATCCCGTACTAAGGAGGATGATGCAGAAGGATCACCACAAGTTCAAGGCCAACCTGCATTACGTGAGTTGAAAACCAGCACAAACTGTATACTGAGACCCTGTCTCAAAAAACTAAAATTGTGCCACATCTAACGTGTTGTTCAATGTACAAGGAGAAAATGCTGCAAAACTTATTTTAAATGTAGAACGAATAAAGGGACCTGAAAGGAAATATAGCTCCTAAACTTTCTTAGAATTGATTAAACATTAGTGTTAACAGACTGTGATAAGTTCCATGCATTTTGTAATAACTACAGCAAATGATAGAAAAATGATACAAAACAAAATACTCAAACATATTCTCAGTAAATCAGGGTATACTCCTAATATATGTTCACATGACCCAGAGAAGGGTAAGAAAAGATAAAATGAAAAAGAAATATAGGTCACAACACAAATCAAATATTAAAATGGAAACTCCAGACCTAACGTATCAGAATTGCCCAAATTTACGTGGTCTAAATACAGTGGCCGTGGCTGCACAAATCCACCAGCAAAAGCATCTCCTGAGACCCCAGCACCAGAAAAGCTTGACTCAGTGACACTGAAGTGGCGCCCTCTGCTGTGCACAGCCAGTGCAGATATCCCAGGAGGATCTAGTCCTCAGGAGCCCTACCCAACCCCCCAAGTTTACAGTCAGATTTGTCCCTAGAAGGCCTGCCACCGGGGCAGGATAGGAGCCCGTGAAGCTATCTTTATACAAAGAGGGATGTCCACTGCGGACTTCCACTGTTTCTGCATCATATCTGTTCGCGAAACACGGTCCACAACTTGCTCCGTACTTGGTGCTCAATGGCTCCAGCCCGAGCCTGGGGCTCCAGACCTGACTCCAAGCAGACCTTAGCATCACCATCTCCTGCTCTACCCAGCCCTTCGATGTTGTCATTGCAAACCTTCAGAGGCCCCAAATCACATTCATTATATCAAATTGCTGGTGACCAAACCCTAAGTGTTTGTTGGTTGGTTTTTTTTCAGTATCAAGGATTGAGGCTAGGCCCTTGCTTCCCACCGCCTCAGCCTGCTGGGTAGCTGAGGTTATAAGCTTGTGCCAATATGCCACCCTCCTTTTAAAATTCTTTTCAAGAGTACAGTTGACCTGTTTTCTTCTGTCAAGCATGGTGCTGTACACTTGTAATTCCAGCTCTCTGCAGGCCAAGGCAAAGGAGTTGCTTGGAGTTTAAAGCCATCCTGCATGACGTAAGGAGGTCAAGGCCAGCTTGGACTACAGAACAAGGCAGTGTCTCAAACACTTTTCCTTCCTTGTACTACATTTGCATCATATATATATTATATATATATATGTATATATATATTATATACACACACACATATATATTATGTATATATATGGCACCACTGAGCCACATCCCTGTCCCAGACATAGATACTTACCAAGTACCTACTTATTATGGTCGATTACATCTAGATGTTCCTCCTTTCTTCACTTCTCCAGCCCCTGCCCCTTTTCCTGACTAATTTCGAATTGTCTGGAGACCCAGCTCTGCTAGGAAGTAAAAGCTAACCGATGTGACATGCACAGAGCTGCAGCTTTTAGAGCACTAGTGTTCAACAAATCATGGAAAGCGTTATCAAAGTAGATCCCACTGAACACAAGTTCCGAAGTGCTACTGGGTTTGAGGGGTTGACGTCTTCTTCTAGAGGTGGTCTTTAGGTTCCTTCTGTCCTAAGCAGAGTTGGTCAAGACAAATAGAAACAGCAGCAAGGTTTTACTGAAGCTAGGAAGAGAAACAGGCTCTACAGAGCAAGCCTGGCTCAAGTAAAAGCAAAGCACACCCTACCATGTGAGGGTGGGGTACCATGGAGGAGAGAACACAGCCAGGAATGTTGGCATATGCCTGGATCCCCAAAATTCAAGAGGCTCAGATGAGAAGAACACTACAAGTTAGAGGCTGTTGTGGCCTTTATAGTGAGTTCAAGACCGCCTTGAGCTACTAACAACACACTGACTCAAAAAATCAACTAACCAACCAACAAACAAAAATACAGTGGCAAAAACAATCCAGGAGGAAGAGATAGTAATCGTAAATATACAGACACCAAATATTAGTATACCCAACTATATAAAACAAACACTAATGGATATGAAAAAACAGATGAACACCAATACAGTGGCAATGAGGAAATCTCAGTACCCATTGCCACAAATAGATCAACTAGACAAAAATAAAATCAACAAAGAAATATCAGAGCCAAACCAAACTTTTGGACTTAGTGGATATTACATTGTCTTACCCCAATAATAGAATGCACATTCTTCTCAGCAGCATATGAGACTTTCTCTAAAATAGACCACACGCTAGCTCATAGGACATGCTTAAGTAATTGCAAAGGAATTGAAATTAGCTGATGCATATTATCAGACCATAGTGTAATAATTGGAAATCAATAGCAAAAAAAAAAAAAAAGAAAACAACATAAAAATATGGAAATTAAATAACACTGTCCTAAACAACCAATGGGTCATAGATAAAATTAAATAAGAAATCAGATAATTTCTAAAATTGAACAGGAAGGCCAGGAATTTAGCTCAGTGGTTCTGGCACCTGCCTGGCAAAAGCAAGGTCCCAAGTGCCATCCCGGTACCACATATTACAATGCCAGCCATGGTGGCTCACACTTGTTATCCCAGAACTCCAGAGGCAGAGATTAGAGGATTGCTGTGAGTTGGAGGGTAGCCTGGGCTACATAGTGAATTCAGGGCCAATCTGAAGTACAAAGCGAGACCCTATCTCAAAAAAAAAGTAAATAAAATAAATGAAATTCAATTGTAATGTCATCATGACATACTGGAACTTACGAGATGCAGTGAATGTAGTCATACAAGGGAAGTTTATGACACTGAATATCCACATCAGAACGACAGTGAGCTCAAATAAGCAACCTAATGTTGAATATTTTTGGTTTTTTCTTTTGTTTTGTTTTGTTGAGACAGGGTCTTGCTTTGTGGTTCAGGCTGGCCCTGAGCTCAGCCTCTAACTCACATCACAGCAATCCTCCTGCCTCTGCCTCCCGAGTGCTGGGATTACAGGCGTGAGCCACCACGCCTGGCACTGTGGTATTGGTACTGGTGGCTGCTGCGCATGAGTCTCCACGTCCAGTATTGTATGTGGTTACCAGGGATCAAACCCGGGTCTTTACACTTGCAAGACAGGCGCCGGAACCACTGAGCTAAATCCCCGGCCCTCCAGCACTCAGGACTGCGCTTGCCAGGCAGGCTCAGTGCCACTGAGCTAAAACCCTGGCCCCTTAAAATTGGAACCTTAAGCTTCCAGAAAAATAAGAGCAAGTTAAACCCAAAAGCACATAAAAGAGAGGAAATTATAAATATTAAAGCAAAACTTAGTTTAATGGAGACCATGAGAACAATACAATCTAGCAAGACCCTATCTCAAAAATATAATATTTTTTTAAAAATACAAAGAATCGGGGCTGGGGAGTTAGCTCAGTGGTTCCGGCGCCTGTCTCGCAAGCGCAAGGACCCGGGTTCGATTCCCCGGTAACCACATAACAATACTGGGTGTGGAGACCCACACCCAGCAGCAACTAGTACCACATACCACAGTGCCGGGCGTGGTGGCTCACGCCTGTCATCCCAGCACTCGGGAGGCAGAGGCAGGAGGATTGTGATGTGA
>PVIR01045978.1:0-10138 GCA_004026965.1 Petromus typicus
AGCAAAGCAAGTCCAGAAGTTATGCTATGGTTTGGATAAGAGTCCCTCTCATCCCTCAAAGGCTCATGGGCTGACATCTTAGATCTAGGAAATGGTAGAACCCCCTTAGCAGTGAGTTATAGTAGGAGAAAGTTAGATTATCAAGAGATATTGGAGCAACAGCCCTTTCTTATCTTTCCCTTTGCTCCCTAGCCCATGAGGCAACTAGCCTCCTTCTCCATGTGCTCCCAGGATGATGTCCCACATGGCTACAAGCCAACAAGTCATGGGTCAATGGACCACAGACTCAAACCTCCAAAACTGTGAGCCAAAATAAACCTTTCTTCTTCTTAAATTTATAATCTCAGGTATTTTGTCACAATGACAGAAAGTTAACACAATGCTCTCCACAGTATAAAAGAATCATGTAACTTTTAAAATGAACATAGAGTCACATCTGCTAAAAAAAAAAAAAAAAATTAAGAAAACATGAACTACACAGAAGAAAGATTCCTGATGATTATTTGCTCTAGGGCTTGAGAGTAGTTTACAGGGAACTTCAGCTTCTTAATGACAGATTTCTTTTTTTGGGGGGGGGGTTTGAGACAGGGTCTCGCTTTGTAGTTCAGGCTGGCCCTGAGCTCAGCCTCAAGCTCACATCACAGCAATCCTCCTGCCTCTGCCTCCTGAGTGCTGGGATTACAGGCGTGAGCCACCATGCCCGGCACTGTGGTGTGTGGTACTGGTTTTTGCTGGGCGTGAGTCTCCACACCCAGCATAGGTATGTGGTTACCGGGATCGAACCCGGGTCCTTGCGCTTGCAAGACAGGCGCTGGAACCATTGAGTTAAATTCCCGGCCCAATGACAGATTTCTTAAAAGAAAGCCTGAAACAAAAAATGACTTGGGATGGCAAAAAGAGAATGAAACCTAGCAAAAAATAATCACTTATAAAAACAATTAATTGTAGCCAGGGGTTTAGCTCAGTGATTCTGCCTCATAAGTGCAAGGTCCAAAGTTCAATCAAAAGTTTAAAAAAATTTTTTAAAACAAAATATCTTTATAAAAGTCCCCACATGGTCCCCAAATTGGAACCATTTTCTATTTCTACAGACTCTTTTCCCACTAAAGACCTATAATAAGGAGTAGTAGGCTGATGGCTTTGTTCATTTCTATTTTTGTCTGGTTAAAAAAAGGATAGGCTCTTGTTGGCCTGGGTCAGGACACAGCTGCAGGGCCTCCCTCAGCACCCACGCTGGCACCTTGGCTGTGGGCCTGCATGTCTGCATTTGCAGAGGGTTGCCCCGGAACTTAGAATCTCAACCCCCTCAGGTCAACCCCAGGGAAGACTACTTCACGGCACCTTTGCAATGGATGCTGCAGGTAGCCGTCCAGGAAGGCGTCCCTCTGTGAGCCCCCTTTGTGCCCTGGGGAGCAGCCACCCTGGGCCATTACAATTGTACTGGCTGGCTGGAGAGAGGCATTCTGCTCCCAGGGCTGTGGGCTAGACCGAAACCTGCTCTCTAAGTCCAACTTTGTTCTACCAATAATCTCTTGGATCTGCTCTCTACTAGGCACCGAGGGTAGGTTCTGTGATACACAAACCTCAGGGTAAAATGGAAGTACAGGCCAAGCTTGTGTTTACAAAGTTTAAAAAAGAGAGCTTATAAAGCTCTTTACTTTCTTCCAATGACTTTTTCTTGACATTTCATGATGTTTTATATTTTCTATTTAACTTCACTCAAAATAAAAAACAATTAAAATTTTTAATGATTAGCATGACTTGTCCCATCCATCTTTACATTATACAGTGTCAATTTTAAAAGCAGCACATCTTGTGCATTTAACGCATTGATTCATAAAGCTGCCCTGACTATGAAATGGGGAAAAAGAACCAGTTCCAGATTCCACTGGTCTAACAGAGGAGGTAACCGTGCAACTCAGCACCTGTCGAACAATAAGAAGAGAGGTGCAGTAGAAGTGGCAAGGAAAATGCTGGACAGAAAAGGCAAAGGCACTGCCCTGCCCAGGGAGCACTGGATCTGGACGGGGCCCTTTGCAGAGAGAGGCAGAATTTTTTTTTTTTTTTCTTTTGAGACAGGGTCTCGCTTTGTGGTTCAGGCTGGCCCTGAGCTCAGCCTCCAACTCACATCCCAGCAATCCTCCTGCCTCTGCCTTCCAAGTGCTGGGATTACAGGCATGAGCCACCATGCCTGGCACTGTGGTCTGTGGTACTGATTACTGCTGGGCTTGAGTATCCATACCCAGTATTGTACATGGTTAACTGGGAAATCAAACCTGGGTCCCTGCGCTTGCAAGACAGGCACCGGAACCACTGAGCTCAATCCCCAGCCCCAGAGAGGCAGAATCTTACAGAATAGGAGAGGAGGCTGGGAAGAGTATTCTGGGTGTGTGGACAGAATGATAAGACATCCAGGCAAACCTGGTCATGACCCAGACTGTAGGTAGAGATGGTTTTGAAAACAAGTTTGACCAGTACTGGCTACTTATGCTTCGTAACAACACCAGACCCCACACTCTGGACACGTTCTATAGGACCCAGGTCCACTTCCTGATCGTGTTCTCCTAGTCATTTTCTCCTGATCATTTTCTCATCCCAGGGTCTCCTGCTCTGAACCCATGTGCCTTATTTCTAACTCCTACAAGATGCAGGCTCATGTGATTCCTAGGATGGGCCCCTGAGAGGAAGATATGAGGTAGACCTCACATCCACTCCCGACCGCCCAGCGCTGAGGTGCTAGTTGTGAGTGAGTGGCAAAGTCTGCCGTAGAACAAGCCTGAGATTCTGGTGGGATTTAACGGACTAACTCTTCTCTCTGCTCAGTTCCCTGGCATTAAAAGCTTATAGCATTTCTAAAAATTAATAGAAGTTTCCAAAGTGTTTCCTTTGGCCAAATATAAATGTGCTGCCTCAGGCATTTACACAAGCTTGGGAGCCCTGAAGTATGCAGGACTTTTCAGGGTCATTAATACACCTCCGGGAGGAGGGAGAGGCATGGAGTAGCTTTTCCCAGATTTATGTGATTCTTTTCCCAAGCAGTGTTTCAGAGGATGAGTGTACACGAAACAGGGCCATTTCAAGGGCTAAAAGAAAAGAACTTTGACTCAAGAATTCTGTAATTCCAGAATTCAAAAAAGAAAGTTTTCTTTGGGAGTTGGAAAAAGGAATGAAAAACAGAATTGAAAGAAAATTGAAAATAGAGCTTTTGCAACAGGGAATATTAGTTGGAGGGAGAAGGTGAGGATGGGAGGGGAAGGAGATGAAAAAAGAATTAAATTGCGCTGTGTACATGCACAAACTTCCCCCAGTGAAGGTAGTCACTATAGACTGCAAATACACCAATAAAAAATAAATAAATGCTGGGGATTTAGCTTAGTGGTTCTGGCATCTGCCTAGCCAGTACAAGGTCCCAAGTTCCATCTCTGGTTCTACATATCACAATGCCAGGCATGGTAGCTCACTCCTGTAATCCCAGCAGTCAGGAGGCAGAGGCAGGAGGATTGCTGAGAGTTCAAGGTTAGCCTGGGCAACACAGTGAGCTCAGGGCCAGCATGAACTGCAAAGTGAGGCTTTGCTTCAAAAAATTAAAATTAAAATTAAAATATAAATAAATAAAATCATTTTCTCACAAAGGAAAACTAAGAATTCATAGCCAGTGCACACGTAGTAAAAGAACTGTTAAGGGAAGAACTTCAGATAGTCGATATGATACTTGAAAGAAACTTGAGACATTAGAACCAAACGAACAGAAACAGAAATGGTAAATATCTGAGGGTCTATAATAGACTATTTTCCTATTGAATTCATCAAGTCATTGAAAAATCACCCCATGGAGATCTGAATATACATAGATGCAATACATCAGACAACTATAACACAGAATGGTGAGTAAATAGGTCAATATACTGTAGAGTTTCTCCATCCCACTTGAAGTTATAGTGAATCTAAATAGACAGGGATGTTAGATGCACATACTGTTATCTCTATAGTAACTGTTCAAAAATATAAAAATAGATAAAATCATGGTAGGTAAAATGGAGTGCAATGGTAAAGAATACTAAAGTTACCCAAACAAAAGCAAAACAATGAAAACAGGAAATAAAGAGGCTCCCACTTGCTCGATAGATTGAGACATCAGATCACAAATTTGAGGCTAACTTGGGTAATTTAGCAAGACCTTGTCTCAAAATGAAAAATAAAAAAGATTAGTTAGGGCTGGGGATCTAGCTCAGTGGCGCCACCACCTGCCTTGTTAGCGCAAGGTTGTGAGTTTGATCCCAGGTAGACAAAATAAAATAATAACAATAAAATTAATTTTTTTAAAGGTGTAGCTTAATAGTAAGGCAACCCCTGGCTCCATCTCCAGTACCACAAAGAAGAGATGCATAATAAATACAAACCAAATCATGTAACAGTAGCTCTATATACGAATATGTCAATAATTACACTAAATGTGCATGGTATAAACACATCAATTAAGGGGTAGATAATATCAGAACATATTTTTAAAAAGTGACTCACTATATACCCTCTATAAGAAATTCCCTGGGCCAGGGATTTTGCTCAGTGGTTCCAGCTTCCGCCTGGCAAGTGAAAGGTCCAAAGTTCTACATTATCACAGTGCTGGGCATGGTGGCTCATGCTTGTAATCCCAGCACTCAGGAAGCAGAGTCAGGAGGATTGCTATAGTTTGAGGCTCGTCTGGGCTACATAGAAAGCTCAGGGCCAGCCTGAACTACAAAGCCAGACTCTGTCTTAAAAAAAAAAAAAACCTAAAAAAAGTTTCCTGCAAATATCTAACAGTAAAATTTAAAGTAAGATTATGGGGAAATATGTGCAATATCAAAAATCTGGAACATGTATTAAATCTTGGACAAAGTAGACTTCAAAGGAAATAAAATTATCAATATACAGATATTATACAATGATAAAAGGTGAATTATTAAATACATAATAACACAAAAAATATCCAATTTAAAGCAGAGCTTCAAAATGTAGAAGCAAGATTTGATGAACTAAAAATAAAAATAGACAAGTCCAGGATTACAGTTTAAGAATTCAACATTTCTTGTTCAATAATGTCAAGTAGACAACAAAATCAACAAAGACATAGATAAACTGAATGATACCATCCAGCCAATTGGAAAAAATTGACATTTATTAGGATTCCTCTAAACAACAGAAGAATATACAGACAAATCTTAATTCTAGGGCACAAACAGATCTCAAAAAACTTAAAATAATACCAGTGTGTTCAAGGACCATAATGAAATAAAATCAGAAATTAGAAAGATAACAGGAAAATTTCAAAAACCTTGAAACTTGAACAACACAACTCCTAAATAAATTTATATCAAAGCAGAATTATCAAGGAACATTAGAAATGTTTGTTGTTTTTTTTTGAGAGAGCATCTCGCTATGCAGTTCAGGCCAGCCTTGAACTCATTATTTAGCCTGGGCTAGTCTTGAACCCATGGCAATCCTCCTGCCTCAGCTTCTCAGAGTGTTGGGTTTATAGGTGTGAACCACCACGCCTGGCTAAAAAAATTTTTTTTTTTTTTTTTTTGAGACAGGGTCTGGCTTTGTAGTTCAGGCTGGCCCTGAGCTCAGCCTCAAACTCACTTCACAACAATCCTCCTGCCTCTGCCTCCCGAGTGCTGGGATTACAGGCGTGAGCCACCACGCCCGGCACTGTGGTATGTGGTAATGGTTGCTGCTGGGGTGAGTCTCCATGCCCAGTATTGTTATGTGGTTACCAGTGATCGAACCCGGGCCCTTGCGCTTGCAAGACAGGCACCGGAACCACTGAGCTATATCCCTGGCCCTAAAAAATATCTTTTAACTGAACAGATTAATCAAATTGTCAAAACTTTAATAAGGCCAACAGTGGAGGGGGCATAGAAATCTCTGAAACAAAGAATTTAATGAGATTACATCACAGGCCGAGGATTTATCTCAGTGGCCCTGGCAAGTGCAAAGGCCCGAGTTTGATCCCGGTAACCACATACAACAATGCAAGGCTGGGAGACTCACACCCCCCAGCAATCAGAACCACATACCACAGTGCCAGGGATGGTGGCTCATGCCTGTAATCTCAGCACTTGGGAGGCAGAGGCAGGAGGATTGCTGTGAGTTTGAGGCTGAGCTCAGGGCCAGCCTAAACTACAAAAGCAAGACCCTGTCTCAGAAAAAAAGATAACATCACTATAGACTCAATAAACATTAAAAAGAGAGTCAAGTTAATATTATATTGAAGAGTGGAGGAATCTAGTGGTGGGATCCTCTTAGCTTCTTTCATGTTGAGGGCCCTACTAAAAATCCCAGTGAATCCACTGGGCCACGCCCCATATTATATGGGCATCCCTGTATCATCCAACTTGTTACTGTCCACCTGCAAGCCCACATGGACAAGCCATTGATAACTGCCCATAAGTCAGTAAAACCCACACGAAAGGGCTCTTATCAGTGTCTAATTCTACCAGCAAGAAATGCAAATGATTCAACCCAGTGGCTTGTGCCAGTCAGTTTTTGATCCTGTTAACAAAATATCTCAGTTAATCAACTTATAAAGAGGAATAGTGTTTTTAGGGTCATAATTTCAAAGGTTTCCATCCATGGTCAGTTGGACCTATTGCTTTGGGCCTGTGGCAGCACCGTACATCATGGTGAAAGTGCAGGGGGTGGAAGTTCGTTCACCTAAAGGCAGACAGAAGCAACAAGAGAGATAAGAATGGGGAGGGGTCCCAGCATACCCAAGGGCATGCTCCCAGTGATTCAGTTTCTTTCCATTAGGCCACTACTTTCTGCCTCTTCAAGGTTCCATCCCAATCTGGTGACCAAGCCGTCAACACATGAGTCTTTGGAGAATACTCAAGACCCAAACTATATCAGGGCTTGTTTGTTTTCACAGGCTGTGTTCATATTCTCCATTACCTGAAGATAGTGTGTAGCCTTGTAGTCTGGACATTTTCCTTTACTCTGAAATTGTCAGCTGCGAACTGAGCAGTGCTTTTCAGTTATCTGAGGGCTTTTTATTGTAGAGATTCATCCTTGTGGCCATAGAACTGGTACATCTTCAGTAGCTTCAGGTCAACCTAGAAAGAGGAAAGGTCTTGCCAGTATAGTTTTCCTGTATGAGCTGTTTGCAGTGTTTTGGAAGCTCTTCCAGGCACTGACTTCCTTATCTCAGGATGTCTTTGCCATCATCTAATACATAATGAATATTTTAGATCTCAGTTTTATTTTATGTTATTCAGCCTCAACTAAAAATTTCAATTAATGTTCAGCTGCAAGCTAGTGGTTTTGTTTTAAACAGTGCATAGCTTACTACTACATCTAGACAATTTTTGGTCCAAAATCCCAGCGCTCACCACCGGGTGGCACTCTTGGGATCATGCTGTAAACTGCAAAAGCCATGACAGGTTAGTCTTTGGGGAACAGATACACAATGACAGAGAATTTGTTGGTATTTGGGTTCCAGCTTCTGAAATATCATTAATTAAAGTAGTAATTCTTTTCCTGTCAGGTATTTTATACTGTCTCAAGTTAACAGCTTGTATGGACCCAAGGAATTCTAAGGGTTCCCATTTAAGGTGTCCACCACTTCCTCACCCCTCTCTTCCGAGCTCATTTTCACTCTCCCATTGTAAAAGCTGGAGTAGACTTGAAAGTGTCCATGACAGAATGTGCTTTCTGTTGACACACGGATGCCTCTGCAGAGTAAATGCTGACTTAGTTCTAAGCATATTCAGATTAGCCTATGGCTAAACCATAAAGTCCTGGGGGTAAATCATAGAGATCAGAGCTTAACTCTAAAAATCAGGCCCAAGCAGCCACAAAGCAGCCATTGTGACACAAAGTTAATACATATATGAAACTAAAATAACAATAAGACACAAGAGAGGAAAACTATCCAGAGTTAGCTCACTACAGTGGACCCTTGAGTTACAACTGGCATGAGAAATGGACAACTTGAGTTATGACCAGAATTTTAGTTTTAACTTACAAAGTCCTCCACTTGTTCTTCCAAACCAGATACAGATTTAACCCTAGAGAGTTCTGAAAGGAACATTACAACATCCTTTCCTGTGTGGGGTTAACTAAGAAATCCTGGGGCAGTGGTTCTCCAAGGACACTGAGATCTGCCTGGAAGGATGTGTGGCTTGAAATTACACAGCAGAGCTGTTTTGAAGGCAGTTGACCATCTTGAGTTACAACCAGCCCTCAAGAATGAATTGAGTTAATAAGTTAAGTGTCCACTGTACATTATCTCAAATGTCAAGTTGTCACCAAAACATTACAAGACCCACTACAAGACTCAGGAAACAAAGGTACTCAATAGAAATCATATCTGATATTTCTCCAATACTAGATTTAGCAGACAAAGACTTCAAAGCAGTTATTATAAATAAAAGTTCAAAGGGCTAAGGAAATTCATTTACATAGGGAAAAAGAGCACATTATAGTAATGATTCGGGAACAAAGATCCTCAATAAAAGCAAGTTACACAAAAGACCAGATGGAAATTCCAGTTCAGAAATTGAAGAGTACAATAAATGAAGTGAAGCACTTACTAAAAACATCAAAGAAAAATTAAGACAATAGAATAAACAAACAGCAAATTTCAAGGTATATCAGGATAAATTGTTCAATACAAAAACAAAGAGAAATAAAGCGATGGAGGACAGTTTCCCCATGCAAGAAAGCTACACACTTCTACTGTTTGTACTGAAATTTCAATAATTTTCATGAATGAACCTTTCTCTGTTTCATGTTCACATTTGGCAAGTCTCCAGAGCCCTAAAAGGGTGGAGTGTTGTATTTTGTTACTGTTTTGAAAAATTTCTCCAGATTCATAGGTATTTCGTGGGGAAAAGATTCATGAATCTGCTGATGATGACATGATTACATGTCAAAATTCCCAGTAACATTTTTATTGCAAAACCTCTCTCGTAGGCTAGTCCTGTTTTCTATTTTCACTCCATTTTTACTCATAATCTACTTTGATAGCATTCATTCCCCAACTCCCTGTGTGCTGGAAGTCCAAAAGCTACATTTTGCAGAGACCTTCTGCTAGAGCATTGGATGGGCTGACTTGAATTCTGTGAACCAGACGTAATTCATGAGATCTAGAAGGCAGAAGGGAAGAGGGTGCGATTCTCCAGGCAGTAATGGCATGTATGATGCAGGCTTTGGCTGATGTGAATTTTTGCTGTGGCTCCTATCCATGTCCCACTGATTTTACAGTTTCATGGGTATGGGCAGCTGTGAATTCGCTATGATTTCCTGCAGCTTCTTGAGTCCCAGGAGGACCACATGTGCTATCATATGACTTTAAGGTCTAACTACATACCTTTGACTTCCACTCTTTAAGTCTTTTTTGTATTATTTTTGCCAACAATGAATCCCTTGGATCCAATCCCTTTCTGCTGGAAACATTCAGAGTAATTTATATTTCCTACAGAGTTACACATTGTCTCTTAGGGGAATGTGTTAGTTTTACATCATTATAACAAAATATTTGAGATTATCAACCATAAAGGTTTACTTGGGTTTACAGTTTGGGAGTTTCCATTCCATGATAAGATAACCCTGTTGCTTTGGGCTTGTGGCAGAGCAGCCCATCATGGCAGCAGCACAGGGAAGAAGAAACTACAGACCTACAGCAGCTAGGAATCTAAAAAAGAAACAAGATAGGGCCATGGTCCCAACATCTCCATTTGAGAACACCCCCAAATGATCTCTCAAATGTTCTACTGCCTCCCAACAGTACTAACTGGATGGACCAAGCTTTTAACACATGGAACTTTAAGGAACACTTACCCAAAACATAGTAAGGAGTTTGGAATAGTTAACTTCTTTATTTAGTCAAAGTCATCATCCCTCAAGAAGCCATATCCAGGGCCGGGGAGTTAGCTCAGTGGTTCCGGCGCCTGTCTCGCAAGCGCAAGGACCTGGGTTCGATTCCTCGGTAACCACATAACAATACTGGGTGTGGAGACCCACACCCAGCAGCAACCAGTACCACATACCACAGTGCCGGGCGTGGTGGCTCACGCCTGTAATCCCAGCACTCGGGAGGCAGAGGCAGGAGGATTGTGATGTGAGTTTGAGGCTGAGCTCAGGGCCAGCCTGAACC
>PVIR01045979.1:0-10462 GCA_004026965.1 Petromus typicus
TGGTTCAGGCTGGCCCTCAGCTCAGCCTCAAACTCACATCACAATCCTCCTGCCTCTGCCTCCCGAGTGCTGGGATTACAGGCGTGAGCCACCACACCCGGCACTGTGGTATGTGGTATTGGTTGCTGCTGGGGTGAGTCTCCACACCCAGTATTGTTATGTGGTTACCGGGGAATCGAACCCGGGTCCTTGCGCTTGCAAGACAGGCGCCGGAACCACTGAGCTAACTCCCCGGCCCCTTGATTTTATTTTAGTACACGGTGAAAGAGCTATGTCTAGCTTTAGTCTTTAGCAGGTTAAAGTCCAGTTTTTCCAGCACCATTTGTTAAAGAGGCTCTCCTTCCTCCACAGAGGGTATTTGGCTCCTTTGTCAAAAATGAGATAGCTTAGTGTGTCTGGAGTTGTTTCTGGATCTTCTAATCTACTCCACTGGTCCTTGGGTCTGTTGCTTTGCCAGTACCATGCGGTTTTTATCACAGTGGCTTTGTAGTACAGTTTCAAGTTGGGGATCGTAATACCCCCCCATCATGTCCTTATTGCTTAGAATTGCTTTTGCTATTCTAGGTCTTTTGTGATTCCAGCTGTATAGATGTGGAAAAAGCATTTGACTAAATCCAGCACCCATTTATGATCAAAACCCTGCAGAAAATTGGAATAGGTGGTCTGTATCTCAAACTAATAAAAGCTATTTATGAGAAACCAACAGCCAGCATTACCCTAAATGGTCAAAAACTGAAACCTTTCCCATTAAGATCAGATATAAGACAAGGATGTCCACTTTCACCACTCCTGTTCAATATTGTGCTGGAAACATTAGCCACAGCAATTAGGTAAGACAAAGAAATAAAAGGAATAAAGATAGGAAATAAAGAAGTTAAACTGTCATTATTTGCTGACAACATGATACTCTATCTAGAGGATCCTAAAAACTCAACCAAGAGACTGCTAGACCTAATCGCCAAATTTAGTAGTGTAGCTGGATACAAGGTTAATGCTCAAAAATCATTAGCCTTCATATACACAAACGACAGATTCACTGAGCAAGAAATTGGGGGATCAATTCCCTTCACAGTAGCAGCCAAAAAAATGAAATATCTAGGAATCAATCTAACAAAGAAGATGAAAGACCTCTACTCTGAAAAAGGAGATGGAAGAAAACACCAGAAAATGGAAAGACATCCCTTGTTCCTGGGTTGGAAGAATCAATATTGTCAAATGGCTATACTCCCACAACTATTATACAGATTCAGTGCAATCCCAATTGAACTCCCAATGGTATATTTCACAGATCTAGAGAAAATAATTCAGAAATTCATCTGGACTCACAAAAGACCTATCCCCTGGTTTTATAGCTGAACACTAATCTAGGTTCCTGTTAAGTCAGCCATAAGTAAGGTTATTATTGGGCTGACCTAGAAATACAGTTATTATTCTTGATTATTTGAGTAGCACTAATGAGTCTTTAACTATATAATAAAGAGGTGGGCATGGTATAATCCCAACACTCAGGAGGCTGAAGCAGGAGGGTCACCATAATTTCAAGGACAACCTGAGCTACGTGGGGAATGCAAGGTGATCCTGAACTACACATCAAGACTGTGTCTTACAAACAAGTGAAAACAAAACAAAGGTAGAAGAGAAAGAAGCCAAGTTTTTTCTTTTCCTTCTTTACTTTCCCCTGCACAGTCTCTCCCTTTTCCACTTGCATATTTTCTTCCTATTTCACATTACCAACATACATTTTGGCAATTATTTACCCTTCAGTTTTTTATACTAGAGAAAAGATATGGCACTTACATATTTGTGTTCTACTTATTTCATTTATGGGTATGTCTTTCAGGTAATTCCACTTGAGTATAAGTGACTCAAATTTATCCTTCTTTGTGGCTGAGTAATACTCCATTTTATTTATTTATTTTTAATCTTCTTTATCCAGTCTCCAGCTGATGGGCATTTGGGTTGCTTCAATGATCTATCTATTACAAAGTGAGCTGCTATAATCACAAGTACACTTTTAAGTTGCTGTGATATGAATTTTTTAATTCTTTCATGTACATTCCTAGCAGGGGAATGGCAGGGTTAAATGGGATCTCTAATCCTACTTTTATGAGGAATCTCTACACTGATCCCCACAGCGGTTGCACCAGTCTGCATTCCTACCACCAGTGGAGAAGGGTTCCTTTCTCCCTGCAGCCTCGCTAGCACTTATTGTTGGTTGTTTTCATATAATAATAATGATAGTATGTTCCACACAGAATTCTTTAAGGTTTAAATAAGAAAACCTGTGTTAGAAGGCTTAGAATAATAGCATAATAAATTTTCAGCATATTATCTCTACAAATTCTGAGAGAAGCCTAAAACTCACATTATAAAGAAATTTTCCATTTAAAATTGTTTACAAGTATCAGTTTTTATCAAATTGTGAGGGTCTAGATCCATGTCACACTTATGCGTTGCTCCCCTCACTATTTCATTTGGCATGTCAAGGCCCTTATCTCTATTTAATTGGGTAGTCATCCTAGTATTATCTTTTTTCCCTCCTCCTCTTTCTTCTCTTTTTTTTTTTTTTTCTCATAGTACTGATGATCAAATTCAGGATCTGGTGGTTTCCAGGCAGGCAAAGTGCCACTAAGCTAAATCCTTGGCTATCCTAGGATTTCTTAAAATTTTATTTCAAGAATACGTATTTGTGGTAAATGATTGCATCCATCATGGAAAGTTGGAACATATATACAACATACTTCTTTTTTTTCACTTTCTTTGCCTCTTCTTCAAGGTTATCCTAGGATCTGAGACCACTGTGAGCTGAATAATTTTCAATCTCTTTTACACCGTATCTTTTCTTCTCATAAGAGGCCACACATTTCTCTTGTTCAACAACAGCCTCCTGTACACTAGCCTTTGATTTTTATATCTCACATGTCCTCATACAACAGTCACTTCCTCGTGTATGTGTATATAACATCTAGGTACTATATATGTATAATCATCATTGGCAGAGGCAATGATTTCTGATCAAACCCCCAAAGAGAGTGATATTAATGTATTCATTTCAACTGGAAAAGTCAAAGCCTTACTTGTTTATTTCATTGATTTCTGCCTGGAAAGCATTGTAAGACACTATAAAGTTCATTTCCACCGCACTCCACCTCAAGAAATAGAAAATGAGAGCTATTTGATTACCTTTTTAGAGTTAAACTGTAGGATCAGCGCATCATTAATCAAAGAAAATAGGTGCAAAATCATGTGAGAAGACAAAATGAGTCTCAAAACCCTAGGGCCCAAGTTCACTCTGACCTGACTGATTATGTTAGCATTTTTAAAAAGAATGACCCACACAAGCACAGGAAAAGTGCCTCTCTGAAGTCAACATTGATTATGGCCAATGAATTATGAGAGCTTAGCTATTCAACTTCTAGAATTTTTAATTCTGTAAGCAAAGGCATATCTTTTGATAGATACATGTACAGCACTAGCATTTATACCATTATGTTGTTAGTTTATGATCTTGTGAACCATAGTTTACTGAACAATCATCTTAATACATCTGACCACATATCCTTCTGATGATTTTGCACATGTTGCCTCTACTTAATGATGTGCTTGGCTTACAATTTACATTTAGTAGGCAATCATATAGCTATAATATTCTAGTTCTAATGTTTATTTGGCTTTCCACTTAGCTTTTTGGGAGAAAACCTGCAGAATGCCCCTATATGACTACTTCTAGTAGACATTGCTTTTTTATTTATGTCAGTCAGTTTTTCAGGCCTTAAATATTCTCAGTACTGGCAAGAATGAGCCTGTGGGGTTGCAAAGCAGAGATTATGGCCAGAATGCAATCTCTTATTCGGCAAATATTCTTATGTACCTTCTAATAGAATTTTAAGCAACTACACATTTCCTGATAGATATTTAATTTTACATCTAAAGGTTGTCATTTATAGCTATGAAATATTGAGAATTATAAGATTTTATGAAGATTTTATAAAAATAACATCTTGAAATAAACTGTTATGTCATTCTCCTGATATATACAATAAGCTATAAATATCATAGCAAATAGAGATACACCTCATTTTCCTGCAAAATACATCAACAGACTTTTTTAAAATGTTGAACATTTCACATTGTTCCTTTCTTTTTGTGTATATTATTTCTTTATTTTCTAGAATTTTTTTCCTAATTTTAGATTTTAAGAAGCTTTTCACTATTTACTCTATTTTTACTTTAATTTATCAAAACATGCAAATTAAAATTAAGTCAAAGAATTAAATTGTTTTGTATGATGACTATAATTAGTATTAGTGCATAGTTGATAAAAATATAACTGTATTACCAACTTTGATAACTATTAAGTTTAAAAAGAAAAATTCAGTTAGAAGGGTATTTGGAGGCTTTTCCTATTAAGTCATCCACAGATGTCTATTATTCATTTTTGTCAAATATTTTATTTTCTTGCTTTTATGCATGAAGAAAATCTTTTTAAAGATATTATTTTAGGAATTTCTGTCCATCTTTCAGCTCCTTTAAGAAACACCAAAAATCATATAGTGATCAGGCTTCATAAATTATTTTAATAGTCTATCCTTTGACAACTCAATGAGGTCCTTCTGTTTAGTCCAAAGCAAATAATTAGAAATCCAGACTTATAAAAGGATTTCTTATCTAGTCATTAGTCATTCAGTTTCCCAATATAGATACCAGTGTATAGTTCAAATTATCTGTGGGATTGTTAACCCAAGGTTTTTATACTCAAAGGCAATGAGAAATATACCATGGTAAAAATCCTTGAAGTATAAAAAAAGTCTGGCTTCATTTTGTAAAGTTGGGAGAGGACTTTTATTTTTTTAATTGATTTTACTGGTATATTTTATACATAGAAAGTGATTATGTTTAATATTGAGAATTTGCATCTGTACATCATATGTCTTGATTCTCATTTTTCCCTTTCCCTTGCCCTCTCTACACCCCCCACCCACTATATACATAAGCTGTGGTTTTTTTGTAACTATTCAAGAATTTTTTTTTCCTTCTTTACTTGGGAAAGGGCTTTTATAAATGGCAATATATTGACTCCAGGGTCATTTTCTACCAATTCAATTTTTGCGAAGAAGATATGTGGAAATCAAATATCTAAAAACTGTTTCTTTGTTTTTGTTTTTGTTTTGGGGGGATTTTTTTTGGGGGGGTGGTACAGGCATCAAACTTGGCCTTTGTGCTTATAAGATAGATACGGTGCCACTGAGCTAAATCCAAGGCCTAAAACTGACCCACTTTTAAAGTATCTTATATTCCTACAGTTTGAAAGAATTTGTGTAGGCAAACTCAGGTTTGAAGATTAAATAGTACTGATTCCACTTCCACATATACTCAACACCAGAGTTTAAACTTTCTTAAACCTAGTATCTCTGCTCTACCCTCTCCTATGCTATCCATAGGACTTTCACCATAAACAGCACATTCTCCTTAGATTTGTGCCTGGGTGTTTTCAGTCGAGGAGTCTGGATGGCAACACTTTAATTCACTAATAGATACCAAATCAAAGACATGAGGCCATTGAAAATAAATATGGGCCTTCTTATCTACATCGTATGAAGAATTGCCTTCTGAAAGTAATCATCTTAATGAGCTTTGCTTTACAATTCAACTTCTAAAATTCATCTTTTGCCTTCCTTGGGGGAATTTCCAAATATCTTTTTTATGACTTTCTCCATTGACCATAGCAAGAGAATCTATATGCAACGCATGTATAGAAAGCACCTCCTTCAACTGTTGCCAAGTATATTTCTGCTGTTCTTCTGTTTGAAAGTTGGAATAAGGCTTCCCAATACAATTTTTCCATAATGACACATTCCTATTAAAGTATAATATAGCTCACGTTAACATACAACTGTGCTATAAGTTAACAGTTTCATAGGGTTGTCCCAGAAACTGAACATCTGCTTACAGTAAGTTTTGGCATCAGAAACAATATTGTTTTTCATGATACTGGTGTTTATACCATGAGACATGTGCGTGTTAGGTAAGAAGCTGCACTCTCAACCCCCAAAATTCTTTAATGGCTACAAGATCTCTTATGACATTCATTTCAGCACTAAAGAAATTAGGCCTTGATGATCTCTACAATGATAGCTTTTACCTCCTGACACTGCTCCTTTGCCAAACATTTGTACTCTACTGGTCAGAACTAAACTGAAGATATCAGCTACTCTACTCATTTTTATCTTCTCATGAAATGCTTACTCTCCTGCTTTTCTTTTCCATACCTACTACTCCATATTATTTGTTTTTGATCATGTCTGAACATTTTCCTTCATACCTTCACTTTAATTTTAGTTGTATATTGATTGTATAAGTCTGTTAAGAATTTAGTTCTAAATTCTTTTGAAAGTCACTCTTAAAATAAAACTTAGGCCATAATTTATAATATAAAATTATATTCTACGTAACATGGTGAATTAAATGTTCCAGTTTTCATATGGAAGTCCTTTAAATTCATATAATTCTAGTGAAAAATAAAGCATGGAAAGTTATCTGAAGGAAAGTTATTAGCTGCTGTCATCATCATCATCATCATCATCATTATCATCACACAGTGTCTGCCTCAATACAGATATATTCATATTTCACCTAGAGTGAATATTCAGTCCACAAAGGAAGTGTCCCAGTTATGTTCTTGGTCTTTTTAAAATCACCCTGGTGCTCCAGGAAATAGTGTGAAAAAATGGAAGGTTTAACTTCCTTCTACAAGGTTCAACAATTCCAATGATTAGGGCCAGTTAATTAGGAAAATAAGTGAAGTGGACCTGGTAGAAACTGACAAATCAGAATACACAGCTTACCTACAGGATGCAGCCACTGTTCAGTTCCGGTGAAATTATTCACAATGGTATGAACCCAAGGTAGCCAGATGATCTGGATATGAAAAAGAAATTTTAAAATCTGGATTTGCAAGGTGAATTTGCCATGTTTTATGAGTAGACATACCAAGCCAGCCCATAATTTTCATATGTATCTTACATCATAGAGGTTACAGAGAGCATATAACTCTAGAATTTCTGAGCATTCAAGAAATATTATATAATCTCTTTTTAAAACTAAATAAAAGAAAATTATTGTATTATAAGGAGCGTGAAAGTTTTAAAAAGTGAACAATACATAATTTCAAAGTTTTGTCTCTAGAACAGAGTTCACATGTGTCAGGAAGTGTAAAACTGAGCTTCTCATTCATCGTCATTGTTTGTTTTGATAGTTTTGACTCTTTCATTCATAATGAATTTATCAAGGGTAAATCTATTTCCCATTTGCTTTGTTTTCAGAGACGAGTGTATGTGGGAGCAATTATTGGCCTCTCTCATGTACTTAACGGACTACAATCAAGTCTTAGTCATTTTCTCATTGTTGGGACACAATATCCAACACTCACTGCTTGAAGGACAAACAGTTAATTTTGGCTCATGTTTTCAGAAGTTTCAATCTATGTTTCACACAGAAATGGCCCAGGGAAGGATGTGAGCAAAGGAAAGCTGCTCACATTATGGCAGCCAAGGAGCAGAGAGAAAAGGGATGATCGTGGGAGGCAGATCTAAACTTTCACTTCATGTTTCAGACCACACTTTACCCCTAACTGTATAGGACCCTCATGTTCCAGCCCTTTTCCAAAAGCCCTACTTATGAACATGGGAGGCTCCTGGGAACAGCCAGATATAAACCATGACACACCACAACCTTGAGAGCTATGCATATGAAAACCGGTGTGGTGGTTCACACCTGTAATCCCAGCCCTCCAGAGGCAGAGGTAGGAGGAACGCCGTGAGTTCAAGGCTCATCTGGGCTACACAGTGAGTGTGAGGCCAGTCTGAACTACAAGGGGAGACCTTGTCTCAAACAATTAAACAAACAAATAAACAAAAAAAAATCCAGAAAGATATATATATAAATTTAATTTTGCTGATGAAGAAACCAAGACTCATAGAAATAAATGGATTACTCTAAGTTTTTGCAGCCATAAATGACCAACCTGGAATTGTATTCCTAGTCTAGATCAAATCTATGTTGATGTCGCTGTATTGCGCTGCTATTCTTATAGTTCTGACTATATTATTTGTTTCAGCGTGCAACAACAGGAGGGAGGGGTACTCATAGGATTTCTCTCAGGTTCTATAGCTAATGGTGAATGAAGATAGCATATTTAGTTTATGCAATCATCTCAGGACCTTAGCAATATAAATTACTTTCTCATGGCAAATTCTTTTTTTTAAAATTCAAATCTTTATTGGTACATTATGAATACACATCAGCATCACATTTAATATTGTGAGTTTGTACCAGAATATGACACGACTTGATTCTCATTTTTCCCCTTCCCCTACCTACCCTGCAATCCCCCACCCCCATATACATAAGTTTTGTTTCCTTTTATTTTTTACTATCACATTCTTTTTCCCCTCTTTATTTACCTCTATTCCCTATTTTCTTTTAAATATTTTCTATTTCACAATATCAACTATACATACTAAAACTCATTTACATTTTCATTTTCTCTTGCCAGACAAAAGATACAATATTTACACATCTGTGACCTATTTATTTCACTTATGAGGATGTCCTCAAGGTACATCCATTTGAGTATGAATGACTCAATCTTATCATTTTTAATGGCAGAATAATACTCCATTCTATAAAAAGAACCACATCTTCTTTATCCTGTCTCCAGTTGACGGATATTTTGGTCATTTCCAAGATTTAGCATTCACAAACTGAGTGGCTATAAATATGGGTGTGCATATGTCACTCTGACGTGAATCTTTTAATTCTTTTGTGTATTAACCTAGCAGAGCAATGGCTGGGTCAAACGGGAACTCAAATCCTAGCTTTTTAAGGAATCTCCACACTGATTTCCACAGAGGTTGTATGAGTCTATACTCCTACCAACAGTGGAGAAGGTTTCCTTTTTCTCTGCAGCCTTGCCAACATTTGCTGCTGGCTAATTCTGAGATAGCAACCATTCTTTGTGGAGTGAGATGAAATCTCAGTGTTGTTTTCATCTGTATTTCTTGAATGACCAGTGATGTGGAACATTTCTTCATATACTTCTTAGCTGCTCTTACTTCTTCTTCTGAAAAGTATCTGTTCATTTCAGATGCCCATTTTTTTAACTGGGTCTTTAAATTTGGCTGGGCTGATTTTTTAAGCTCTTTGTATATTCTAGATAGTAGCCCTTTGTCTGAGGAACAGCTGGTAAAGTTTTTTTTCTGCATTGCTGGTTGCCTTTCGCTCTGTTGGTGGTTTCCTTTGCTGTGCAGAAGCTTTTTAATAGAATGAGATCCCATTTGTTGATTTCTTCTGCCAGTTCTCCTGCTATAGTGGTTTTGTTCAGGAAGTCTTTCCCTAAGCCAAAGTCAAGAGTTTTACCTAACCTGTTTTGCAGCAGGTTTAGTGTTTCTGTCTTAATATTTAGGTCTCTAATCCACTTTGATTTTAGCTTGGTACACAGTGAAAGAGATAGGTCTAGCTTTAGTCTTTGGCAAGTTAAATCTCATGGAAAATTCTTAAAAGTAGAATTGCTCAGTAAAAACCATCCGCATGTTTTAGCAAACATTTACAGCTTACTAGCAAACTGAATAATTGTACCTCCAAAAACTTAATTCCTGCCACACCTTAATAGTAATAATAATAGTAATGATAATAATAATAATAATGATGATGATGATGATGATGATGATGATGATGAATGTTCATTTAGTGGTCTTAGATATTCTGGATTGACTATATCAAAAGTGGACACTATATTAATATTTTTAATTTTATAGACAAAGTATTTTTCAGTCGTATATTTTTAGTTTAAAGAAGGTAAAATATCCTTTCTTTGTTTCTTTCATTTTTTTTCTTTTCTTCCTTTTTCCTTCCTTCCTGTTTCTTTTGAAATGATCTTTCATTTGTAAGATAGTAATTAATATTTATTATCCTCTTGGAATACTAGTTTTTTAAAAATTGTTTTGTGAGAAGTACACGTACATCATGGAGAGACCTCATGTGTTACATATGTTATCATTTATTTTCAGATTGATTCTAACATCTTTATTTTATTGTGTTTTCACATATAGAAGTTCAATTATTTTACAGTAAAATCTATTGATATTTCCATTTGTAGTTTTTCTTTGCTGTTTTAGAAATTGTGTCATCACAGTGAGATTATATAAAAATTTTCTTTAATGTCTTTTGCTAAATTTATGGTTTCATTTTTCATTTAAAATTTATTTTGGGGCCGGGGAGTTAGCTCAGTGGTTCCGGCGCCTGTCTTGCAAGCGCAAGGGCCCGGGTTCGATTCCCCGGTAACCACATAACAATACTGGGTGTGGAGACCCACACCCAGCAGCAACCAGTACCACATACCACAGTGCCGGGCGTGGTGGCTCACGCCTGTCATCCCAGCACTCGGGAGGCAGAGGCAGGAGGA
>PVIR01045980.1:0-10608 GCA_004026965.1 Petromus typicus
ACAGGCGTGAGCCACCACGCCCGGCACTGTGGTATGTGGTACTGGTTGCTGCTGGGTGTGGGTCTCCACACCCAGTATTGTTATGTGGTTACCGGGGAATCGAACCCGGGTCCTTGCGCTTGCGAGACAGGCGCCGGAACCACTGAGCTAACTCCCTGGCCCCAAGGAAACATTTCTTAAGTGAAAGATTTCACAAAGGAAGGATTAGTATATCCTTTTACACTAAACACAAAACAAAACAAAATTAAATATTTTCTCAAGAAATGATATTGTAAGCACAGACAAGCCCAAACTAGATGTTTGCAATGCATGTAATCAATAGGAATACAATTGAGTTAAACAAAGAAAAGGAGAAATGACTCCGTATAAAGTAGACAAAAGATTTGTACGGACAATTCAGAGGCAAGAAATATCAGTAGCTAAATCGCATGTGGAAGATGTTCAAAAATACTTGTGCTAGGTTTATGAAAATTGAAACAAACAATTTAATACTTTTACAAAGCACTAACTGTTGACAAATGTGTGAAGAAAAAGTCATTTTTATCCTTTACTGATGGGTAGATAAACAGGGTAAGTTAACCTGTAGAAAGAAACTCCTAGTACCTGTCATGGCTTATTTCCAGATGTCCTCCCAAGGCCTTATGTGGTCATAGTGAGTTTCAAAGGTGACTGGAAGAAAGTGTGCAAATTTGGATTAAAGGTGTGATACTAGGACTAAGAATGTGAAGGATGGGAATGTAAAAGATACCCTGGATATAGACAGGGTAATCAATAGGTTTGTAGCCAGGATGGAACATAAAGAGACAAGGCATGCTGCTACTGCTGCTGCTGCTGCTCCTGCTTGCTGCTTCCTGCCTGCTCTGCCATGAACTGTTTGTCCCTCTGTGAGGCCCCTCTGCCATGCCACCCTGCCTCGGAGCCAGCTGATAATGTATTGAAAATTCTACAAACTATGAGCTGAAACTCCTCTGAGTTGTGTCAGATACTTTGTCTTAGCAACAAGGAAAATAAATAAGACAATACTTAACAAAGATGAAGATGAATATACTCTATTTTCTACTCCTAGGAATACTCTGCAGCAGGAGTCAACGAATCTTGGGCAGGGCATGGATTGTACTCACTGCCTATTTTTGTAAATAAGCTCTTGCTGGAACTCAGTGGTGCTCATGCTGTTGTATTCACACATTGTCCCTGATGGTTTCTGTGCTTCATGATGTCAAGCGGCAACAGGTACCATACTGACCACAAAGCTCATATAAAAATATATTTGACTCTCTGGCCATATGCTTTAGAGGAGCTCTCATATATTTACCCACCAGAGTACACAGAAGTCATTATTTACTATTGTTTTTGATGAAAAGTTGGATAAAATCTCCTTTTCAGCTATAGGAAAACGAATAAATAAAACACGTTTTCTGTATACTCTATTATTATTAAACATTATTAAAGATGTTTTATTTATGTCCTCTAATAATGAAGATCAAATAGATATATATTGAATAAAATGTATGTCAATGTAGACACATCTCAACATACTGTTGAGGACAAATCCTCCGTCTAACCCAGTCGGGCTCCATTGTGTGTCTCATCCGGTGATCATCAGTGGATTCAGCCAATAGCTAAAAATGAATTGAGGATGATTCCTACCTGAACTTATCAGTGGCATGACCACATGTTGGGAATCTCATAAAGTGATGCATTTTGAAATATACTACATCTAGGAAATACTCTCGACAAAGGTATGAAACTGAGTGTAGCCAAATTTCTAGAACTAGCTGTCTGTACTTTCCCCACCCCCTTTTCTGTTTTTAGAGAGGGTCTTGTTCAGAGACAGGCTGTCCTCAGATTCATGATCTTGACTCAACTTCCTAGGCAACTGAGTTGATAGGCGTGTGCTACTGGGCCCATTTTAAAGCTGTCTACAAATGGCAGCAAATAGAGTTAAGGATAACGTAGGTGAGTGAATGGATACACTTGGGCTATGGGGCATTGTACAAGATTACTCTGTAGTCTCTGAAAACCAGAGGCAAAAATTGAAGGAGAAAAAAAGGGAAAAATTGTCACTGGTTTACATGCTTATGTCTATGTTCCTTTGGATTAAAGAAAATGAAAAAGGAGTAACATCCAAGTACTTATACTCTGAATTCAAACAAGCAAAATGTGAGAGGATTATTACTATTTTGGGGAGAGTGTTGGAGTTGGAAGCCAGGACCTTGTGCATGGTTAACACATGCTGTACTGTGGAATTACATCCTAGCCCCTGAAGGAAATTTTTTTTGTTGTTATTTTATTTTTAGTACAAGAGAGTGAACTCGTGACCTTGCCCTCATGAGGTGGGCGTTGGAACTATGAGCTAAATTGCTGCCCTGAAGAGAATTTTTAGGACAACTTGGACAGCTATGCAGTTAGTATTGATAACAAATTTTGTCAGATGTGATAGTGTGATTATAGTTATGTAAGAAATGGTCACATTTTAAAGATGTATACTACATGCATTATATAGCAGTGAAATAAGATATATCCAATTACTTTAAAATATGTCAGTCAAAAAAAAGCATTAAGCAAATATAGCAAATAGCTTGATAACTGTAGAATCTAGGCAGTGGGTTTATAGGAATTTATTGTATTACTCTTCCTAATTTTATAAGGTTTGAAAATATTCATGATCAAAAAGCATCTACGGGCTGGGGATATAGCTCAGTGGTTCCGGCGCCTGTCTTGCAAGTGCAAGGACCCGCGTTCAATCCCTGGTAACCATATAACAATACTGGGTGTGGAGACTCACCCCAGCGGCAACCAATACCACATACCAGTGCCGGGCGTGGTGGCTCACGCCTGTAATCCCAGCACTCGGGAGGCAGAGGCAGGAGGATTGCTATGATGTGAGTTTGAGGCTGAGCTCAGGGCCAGCCTGAACCACAAAACGAGACCCTGTCTCAAAAAACCTTAAAAAAAAAAAAAAAGCATCTACCCAGAATTTATTGGTGATTGGCCACTTCCTCATTCTTTGTATGATTGCTATTCTGGTCCACGCCATTGTATTCTTCCTATTGCAAGAGTCTTCTAACACATCACCCTGCTTCTGCTCTGTCCGATCTCAACTGAGCACAGCCAGAGTGACTCTTCCAAAATGATCCTGCTCTTTGCAGATCCACCAGCAGCACTTGTCTCAGACCAAGTAACCACAAAAAGGATTACAAAGCCCTACTCTTTAACCTCTGGCCACCAGCACTGTCCCCAGGAGTGCTCTGCTGCCGTCTCGCACTCTTCCCCTCCTGGGCTGCTCTGCATGAGCCTCCCTGGCATCCTTATGTCCTGTGAACACATCCAGCACGTTCACTCTGGGGCTGCGCACTGGCTGTTTGCTTTTTGGAACTGCTCTTGCTGGTTCTCACAAGGCTTCCTGTCTTTCCTCCCCCGATACATACTCAATGGTCATTTTCCTCCGTGAGGCTAGCTCAGATGGTCCTGTCTGCCGCTGAATGCTGTTCTGTGCTCCCGGAGACATCTCTTCCCCTTCCCCAACTTTAGTTCCCTTGATATCACTTCCTCTCATTTGACAACTAAACATTTTATGTAGTGTTTCTTCCATTGATTGTTTTTACCCTCCAGACTGAGAAGAGAGATTTTTGTTTGTTTCTGGATTTAATCTCAGTGTTTACCTATGAGTGAGGTGTTTGTTAACTTAAAAAGTCTTGTCGATTGAATCATGTTTACTTCTCACCATTAATGGAAGTTAGCAATGCGTGGTTAAAGGGAAGAGAGTTTTGATTTACAGGGGCATGGTTTTAAGTTTCACATCTGCTATTATAGCAATCTGACTTTGAACTGTCCATCTCGCTTCTCTTTATCTCTGTTCATCTGCGAAGTGGGAAGAACACACATCCCTTGTATATGATGGCTATGAGAATAAAAATGAGAATTATTCTGATATGAGCACTATTAATAGTAATAATAATGTAATTAATAGTAAAATTTATTTATTGAGGACATAATGTGCTCTAGGCACTGTATTGGGTTAATGTATGGGATATATATATATATATATATTTCATTTAATTGTCATAATAACTATATGAGTCAACCTTATTTTTAAAAATACAGGTGAGAAAACAGCTTTGGGGTAATGTCAGGGGAGGGTACTTATGTAAGGTCTCTGATACAGTAAGCGACAGAATAAATATTTTATTTCATCCTCATTAACTTTAATACCTTACATTATGCAATGTAGTTAGAATTATTAAAACCATATTTTCCTGGCTCTAAAAGCTGCACATTTCCCTCAGGCTAGCCTGCTTATGTCTAAGTTTACTTTAGAAACAGTTCAAGAGTTTTCAACAGGGTTAAAGTGAACTAGCCTTTTCTAAGTGCCTCAGTGCTGGCTCTCCAATATGAAAACTCTAAGAAGAGTTCACAGAGAAAATAGTGACAAATCTTTTGAGTAATACGTTTTAGACTGTAGTTAAGCAATGTCATGCAAGAACAGAAGGAAATTCAAGGCCAAAGGTGCTGCTCTAAAAAGAAATGTTCTCTTCAAAAAATGTCATGATAGTCTTCATTTTGTAAGAAGCCAAGTTCAGTTTTAAGAGTGCAAGTAGATTTTTAAGTTTGAGAGATATCAATGTCTTAGTGGATACTGTAGCTGAAGGCTGTCATTTGTAGAGTTGGAGCTGTCACCCTATCTTAAATCCAAAAGCAGAAATGTTCAGCTCAGGTTCTGTGTTAACTGACCAGTGCAGTGCCTGGAGCGTATCTTGTGTTCAATACATGATAGGTATTACTAGGTGCTAGTGGTATTTTTTCATATTTGAGCAGGAATTTTCATTCATTCATGTACAGCACGAAGGATGAGTGTTCTCTCTCTGTCAGCTCGCCCCTTAATATGTCTAAGAGTTAGGTTATTATACATGATTAGAAATTGGAAACTGAAGCTACTATATCGAGGGGGACCTCCTGCTTTTCCTGTGAAAACACTTGTAGAGTACATATGTGCACTCAGAGTAGGCAAATTAAAACTTTCCTTCCACTAACAACAGCCTTTCTGGTTCCTAGTGGGTGGGGGGAACAAAAGTGTCAAAGGGCAGGAATCTGTAGAGATGGAATGACAGTCTATCTGTATCCAATTCAAACTGTTTAGACACCAGGTGGATGGTTATACTAGAAGTAACCAAGTCCCGAGGAATTGGGTCCATGGCTCAGAAACCAGAACATGATTTAAGTGCCCTTAGCAGTTCTTGGTTTTCAGTGACTTTTCCTAACTTTTTCTCATGTAAATCTATGTGAATCCCTGAATTAGGTCAGATACCAAAGAATTTGGACTCAGGAGAGTTAGTGTGATTTGAACAGGGTTGGTGAACTTTTAGAGCTTTCAGTGATACAAATAGCCCGCGACAGCATGTGTGTCATAGGTTTGTCACTGTTCTGGAAAGGGCAATGTGTATAAACACTTGGTTTGGATTATTCTTGGTATTTCTGCTTTATTAACTTAAAAGAAACAAACAGTCCCTTACGGCCATTCTAAGACTCTCTTCTGAATAATACTCATGTGTGCAGCACTGTTGGCTAGAGCAAAATATTACAATTAGCCATAGCATTTATCAGTAGGAAAAAAGCTACATTTATGGTATTTCCATCTGAGGAACCCTGGGTAGATACTGATACGAAGAGATCCCCAATATGTGTTTTATAGTGAGAAGGCAAGTTTCAAAATAATAACTAAAACATGGTCTTGTTGTTATCAGGAAAATGACCCTATATATGTAAGAAAATAGAAATGTATTAAAAGAGACTGGAGGAATTTCAGTAAAATAAATGTAAATGCAAATGTAAGTGTAAAATGTAAATGTAAAAAATGTAAATAATGGACACTATCAGAAGAATAGAAAATAGAAATTTGGAAGTCTTTCATATTTTACCCAGTTGAATTAGGTGTTATTCAAATTGTCTTCAAAGATAAATCCATATGCTACTTAATAAAAGTAAACAGAACAAAATCTGATATCCACCCCACCCAGAAAACCCCATAGAACAAAACAAAAATACCCATTGCACTGGGATGAAATCCTTAGGATCTTTTTTTTTTTTTTTTTTGTGGTACTGGGGATTGAACTCGGGCCCTTGTGCTTTTACGGAAGGCACGGTACCACTTGAGCTGAATCACCCGCCCTAGGTCTCAGCTTAATTTAAAGCTTGCATTTCTTCTGGATCACATCCATCTCTATGCAGTTTAGAGCAAAGGTTCTTGGGTGGACATCCTGTCAAGCATCCATGTGTCAATTCCTTCCCAATGTCTCCACATATGTGGTAAATAGAGCAACTGTGGTACAAATGAAGTTTACCTGGGGCTCTGTGTTCACAAAGAGCATATGGTTGGATGGTGGGAGTAGGAAGGGAGGGTAGACAAAGAGACTGAAAAGGAATTAAGATGTGTTTCGTAGATGTGCCAGCTCCTCCTAAGGAATGTAATCATCATGTACTGAAAACATGTACTAATGAATATAAACATTGAAAAAAATTTTCACATATTTAATTTGCTTTTTCTGTCTTCACATAAAAATTAACGAAAAGAGCAAGCATATGATTGGGAAGAAAAAAAATACAATGCGCATTAAATATAAGCAAACTATATGGAGTCTTAGTACTGGATCTTTTCCTGCCTTCATTTGCTACTGAGTAAACCATAGGTGTTGAACTAAATGGTTTGTGTATTTTTGAGCTCTGTGATTTGCTGTAGACCATTGCAGACTGAAAAGTTAGTAGGAACCACAGCTAGCTTTGGACTAGAAGTCGGAGGAGAAATGAGGCATTAGATATTAGCCAGGATAGAATTCAATATCACTTTAGGTCACTTAAAAATAGTTCTGTAAATATAGATGACACATATATTCTCTATGTGTAAAAGGTTTAGAAAGGTGGCCGAATAATGACATCTTTACAGATTGCTTGGTTTGAGGGTCGAGTAAACTGGTAAAGAAAAGGAGTAGAAAACCAGTGTGTGGAGTCTGGAAAACTCATAAGCAGTCAGGGCGAATGTCTCCTCTCTTAACAAAGCGTCTCTCAGTCACAGCTGAACTGTGAAACACTCCATTTAGACCAGTTGTCAGGTAAATTTGGGGGAGGATTTCTTCCCATTTAGTTGGGCTAACAGCCTTTGGACAAGTGATCCAGGGCTTGTGGAGAAGACAGGGCAAGAGAGGGGGCTGTGCTGGGAGCAGTCGGAAGCCAGGGTGAGGAGTCAGCAAGCTTTCAGGAAGCCTCTCTCTTTTAATGCAGAACCTCCTGGAGCAAACCTTGCTTTTCACTTCTAGGTAACTGTGTCAGGGAGCTTCAGGAAATGACTAGCACCAGCTGATGTTAGCAATAAACTGACTGCATGTTGCCTGCCTACTTCTCTGCTGCCATGGTTTTGGGGTGTGTGTGTGTGCCTATGTTTTGCAGGGGGCTTGCTATTCTAATGCTATATCATTAAGCCACCTCCACAGTCTTTAAAAAGATTATATTTTGAGACAGTATCTCACTATGTTGTCCAGGAAACTTAGGGTCTGTGAAGGGTCTTGAACTTGGAATCTGTCTTTCTCAGTCTCCTGAGTAGCTGGAGTTACTGATATGCATCATGCTATATATACCCTGATGTTTTAATTTACAAAGGGTATGCTTAAAAAACTAAGGTAATGTATCTCTTCTAAATAATAAATTAGTGTAAATGAAAAGAAATATCTTTCATAGAGAGGATAGCAAAGGAAGTAAGCTTTAAAATAACACAGGGAAAGCAACTTAACCTTTCTGACCCTCCATCTTATTTGAGAAATGGAGATGTTATGAGATGTGAATGGGTTGTTAAAAAGTGTGAGTAAAAAAAAGTGATAAAAAGCATGATTCCCTTCAAGTATTTAGTATGACCTAGAACACTGTAAAGAAACGGTAAACAGTATTCATTTTTAAAATGTGGTTCTGGGAATACAACTGAGGGCCTGATACATCGTAGGCACCTGCTTCTTATTTTTATTTCAAAATATGCTTTGGTTAGAAATAAAAGATAACTTCACTTTAATAATTGTGGGGAATAGTTCTTGTTTCTTTTACTGTGTAACTTAGGGATCTGTAAAGATAGCTGGGAAGGAGTGGGTCATAATGGGCTCCCTTCTGCCTGGGTCCCTCATCTAAGTGCATCAGTCTTTCAGGATTAAGTTCTGTTTCCTTCAAAATGGTAGGTTTTCTATGCCCTTTTTAAAAAATGGCCTTTACTATAATTGCAAGTAGTATCATGGATACATTTCAAAATGTATCATTTTCAAATAGTTAAAAATAGGATTTTTGGGGCCATGGATTTAGCTCGGTGGTTCCAGTGCCTGTCTTGCAAGCGCATGGACCTGGGTTCGATCCCTGGTAACCACATACCATACTGGGTGTGGAGACTCACGCCCAGCAGCAATCAGTACCACATACCACAGTGCCGGGCATGGTAGCTCATGCCTGTAATCCCAACACTTGGGAGGCAGAGGCAGGAGGATTGCTGTGAGCTCAAGGCTGAGTTTAGGGCCAGCCTGAACTACAAAAGTGAGACCCGGTCTCAAAAAAAAAAAAAAAAAAAAAAAAAGATTTTCATTCAAATGTATGCTGAGTACCTCCCAAAGGTTTTCCTGACTTCAGACACTGAAGCTTGACTAGATGAACTCCAAAAGCTTTTGTGAATGCAGGAGGGTGGGTGTTGAAGAAAGTGATTAGGTGAGAATTCTAGGGATTAAAATCATCATCTTTGTGGTGGTCTTTTGTACTGACAAAAATCACTGGTGTCTCTACTAGACAAAGTCTACAGGAGAACATATGACTTCACATATGGAAATGGAAATAAGGGTGTTTCCTGTTAGATAATGAAATAACCCTCTAGGTGGTAGCGGGGGATGTTAAATATGTGAGACTCATCTTGATGTAAAAACAGCCATTTTGTTAAAAACCTCCCCTTAGTATCCTGTAACCTCCCTGTGATCCAGGATTTGTCTCCTTGGGAATTGTCCACCCAGCTGATGCTCACAGCTGCCGAATGTATGTTTTTAAAATACACTGTTCTATGGTAACTAGTGATCTAATTGTTGCTATTGGCTTCTGTAATGTCTCAGTCTTGCACATTTAACAATAGAATGATCTAATCAATCCTGCATAGAAACCTCGTGTAACAGGTGGTATGTGGGGTGTAGTAGATTTTGCCTTTAAATACCGTACTTTGGTCTAACTCGTTTCTTTCCTCTGGGTAGAGGGATGGTCCCCAGCTGAGTGATAAGAGCTCTTGGTTGGACTTTAGATCATGTCTTTTCCTGGGACTTGGTCCCAACAAAGTATGAAACTTCTTTGTGATTTTGAAGAGATATGCACTTATGTTTATGCTGTCCTTGTAAATTGTGGTCAACTTTTAAGAAATGTCTGCTCCGGCAGAACATCAGTGTATGATGCTGGGGTCCCGGGGTTGTACAGTAGCAGGCCTAGCCCAGGGAGGGGGTCTGTGGTGTCTGCTGCAGTGTCTGGGTGAGGCTGTGCCCTTTTGAGTGTTCCTTCCTCCCTTACTGGACCAAGTCTTCAATACAGAGTTTGTTGTCTAAGCTTACACTGTGTATCCTGGAGCTTGTTTTCAATATTTGGATTTAACTTTAAAAGTGAGATTGAGATATCATTTAATTCTTTTTGTTCATGCCCTTATATTTTATGATCAAATCTACATTGACCTCATACAAACAAATTGAGTTACATGCCATTCTCTTTGTTTTGGAATAGTTTGATAATGACGAAGAAAGAAATTGTATTTTTAGAAATTTAAGAAAAAACACTGTAGTGACTCTGTTAGTAAAATTTATTTTTAGGAACATACAATTTTTATAACTTTCTATTCCTTCCGTGATTATTTTAATAGTCTATTCACATTTTGTATTTTGTGTGAAGTCAATTTAGTTCATACTTCAGTAGCTATCTAGTACTGATAATAATTATTAATATATGATTTTAAATAGCATCCCTACTTTAATAGTTTCTATACTTTGTCAGTATCTCTTCATCATCTCATGTTTTTTTTTTTTTTTTTTTTTTTTTGAGACAAAGTCTTGCTTTTGTAGTTCAGGCTGGCCCTGGCCCTGAGCTCAGCCTTGAACTCACAGCAGTCCTCCTGTCTGTGCCTCCTCATATGCTAGGATTACAGGCGTGAGCCACCATGCCCGGCACTGTGGTATGTGGTTCTGATTGCTGCCGGGCATGAGTCTCTATGCCCAGCGTTGTATTTGATTATGGGACACCTGGGCCCTTGCACTTGCAAGGCAGGTGCCAGAACCACTGAGCTAAATCCCTGGCCCTGTATTTCTGTTTTCAGTAAATTTCCTGATTCTTGATCTTTTTGTTAACTGGCCCACAAAGGGCCTCCCGGTACAGGCTCCACTGTGTTGGGAGTCCCTCAAGATCTGAGGTTTGTGTCAGTCCTGGTTGGGACATAGAACAGTGATTCTCCAAATGTGGTCCTGAGAGCAGCAGCAGCAGTCTCACTGCAAATCTGTGAAATGGCTCAGTCAGTCCCCAGTGCAGAACTGCTGAGCCAGGAGCTGTGGGGACCAGCCCAGAATCTGCGTGGCA
>PVIR01045981.1:0-10450 GCA_004026965.1 Petromus typicus
TTTTTGTCTCAAAAGTCTGGTGTCTCTGCCCCTTTTCATTTATAGTATTTACTAAGAGGTTCCCTGCTTCAACCCAAGGTAGTTAGAAGCAGATTTCTCTTCACTGCTCCTATTAAGAATCCAGACAAATGCTCCTCAATGTTCTGCCTGATTAAGGGGACTGTGCTCTTTTTAAGTTCTCTATGATGGGCTCATGTCCTAGGACGGGACTGGTTGAGTTCAAGCTCTTGGAGGTTCTTAGTCTCCTCCCCATACCTGCCACTGAGGCCAAGTAGGGCATCAAATATCTAAGTGAAATCTATCACCTGGGGACACATAAAAACAGCTGTTATTTCCAACTTGACCTGGCACATGGGATTTGGCTTTCACAAGATAGTCTTTTGTAAGGACAAAGTAATGGATATCATTTCTGATCCAGCATAAGAAAGGAGTTTTGGGAACCAGCCATTTTTGGATGTGATTTTCTCCTCTACCACATGCTCATGTTGTGGTCTAGAAAAAAAAAATTGTATAATCTTCCTGTATTTCTTACAAGTGTCACCACTGAATAGTCTGATGTCCAGTCATGACATTATAGGGCCAGTCCCTATAAAATGCAGTTACTACTATTTCCTCACTTTACAGATGAGGAAACTGAAGCTTAGAAAGTTTAAGTCACTTGCCAATGAGCATTCATGCTTGCCTCCTGCTGACAGGATATGATAACACCTATTTTACGACAGCATTGTGAAGATTGAGTATGATGTTATGGCAATGAGTCTGCCATTGCATGTGTGGTTATAATAGTGATAATTTACTCCCAAGAGCCAACTCTAATCTTTCCACTTTCATCTTTTCTCCTTATGTTCAACTTTAAGCTACAGGAACCAATTTTGATTATTTGAAAATAAATATACATGCAGCAGAATTAGGTGCCAGTTGGGAAGAGTCTTTCTATTGTTGTGTCTTGTTTTAATATTCATGCCAAGAAAATAGCCAAACTAACCTTTCTACCGGCAGTAGCCACCAAATAAAATGGATAAACCTGAGTGTTAAAGGCAAACTGTCATGTCTCCTTGCCTTGGGTTAAGTGCTAATTTCCTCTTCAAAAGAAACACAGAGCCAGAGGTGAGGTGGAGGTGTTCCTCTTGACAACTCAGGCACTGCATTCCCAGCTTCCTCCAGTTTACGCCCACACTTCTTCCCGTCTGAATTTTGCACCCCGACTCCTTGTGTACCTGAGCCCAGAGCATCTATGGCTCATCCTGGGGACAGACATTCTCACTAAACCACTCAAAGGAGATCAATTCTATGTGCAGTCCCCTGTGGTCCGAATTGTTCCTTCTTCTATCCTGCCTTGATCAGGATTTTTTTTTTTTAATCAGAGTTGGCCCTGGTGGAAGTGAAAATGTGAAGTCTAACATCCAATATCAAATGCTCTCTCTCTATCCTCAGATCTCTTATGGAGAGGTTATCAGTATATTAATATAACATCTCTATGTCAGGTTTTCCATTTCAAGTGAACAGTGTAATTGACAATGATTACTTTTGGCTGATCTACTTTGGACTCAAACAAATTCAGTGAAAATGAATTGAAGAAATAGAAATTACTTTATGATGTACTACTACTGCTTGTTCTGCAGTTGGTTCCAAAGGAAAACTTGGATATATACTCAAATATTCTGATCATAACATTATCTATAAATGTGCTTACATGGGTACGTCTGTGTTGGGATCAGAAAATACACCTAGTGCTGAGGGTGACACGATAAAATGAAATATTATACTAGCAGAGGGCAAATTGGTTTATTTGCATGAGACTCACTCTCTTCCTTTGTAAAACTGAGGTGATTTCTTGAAGTTTTGATAACGCATCTAATGTTTGTGAATATATCAAGGTTTAATAGGTGTTCAGTGAATGTTAACATTTGATACATTGCATAGAGCTATGCTTGTTAATGCTATTAAATACACATATACACATGAACGTAAAATAGATGCACACACATGCAAAGAATATACTCAGAAACCCGAACTCTGCCAAATATCAGAGAATTATTCCAAGTCACTCAGAGTTTCTGCAGGGGTGTTCCCTTCTACAAACAGCAGAACTCTTAGCTGCTGGAATGAAAACTCACTGACACTTCGATGACTTTGGATTGATGACTTTGAAAGGCAAAACACAGTAGCAGAAATGCCCGCAAACTTTTTCTCCTTGTCTTCAGTTGGAATTAATGGCACTATTCATTCTGAGTGACCCTAAACAGTTCTTCTCATTTGGATAGTGCTGTAGAGCCATTAAATTGACTCTCTGCAAACAAATGGGAAAATAGATCGGCAATAGGCTTTACCTGTGTCACTTTCTATCAGTCTCTGCTGGTGCTGCCTTTCTGCTGCTGGTGCTGCTTTTCTGCTACTGGTCTTCGAGGAAGCATGTGACCCAGCAGGCAGATAACTAATTTGAGTCACAGCAGTTAACTACAACTTTCAGTATTTCCTCCAGATTTGCTCCCAGAAGAGTGGCATGGGTAATGGGATGAGTTTGCAAATCAAAAAGACTTAAATTGGAATCCCAGGTGCACATCTCCTGGGCAGAGTAATTGCAAATTGTACAACCTTCTGAGCACTAGTTTCCTCATCTGAAGTTAATTTCTGCCACAAAAGGTTTCTCTTACCAGTTTTTGTCATGTCTGTAAAGTCCCAATTGGAGAATGCAGCCAACTGATACCAGTTTGTTTCCCATAAAGTACTATTAACATTTCTTTCAATTCTGTGACAGTTTTGTTTCTTTAAAATCTAGAAATATTCTGATCTAACAAACCAAAGGCATAAAAAGTTAATGTTATCAAGAAGAAACACTAAATGCAAATTCATTTAATCAGACGTCATGTTCAAATGCCCATCGAAAAGGCATGAATTTTTCATGCATTAAAGCCATCTTCCACACAATAGAAAAAAAAAAAACATTTAGCAAATGTTTTTAGACTTCATAAAGAAGAGCACTTTACTAATAAGAGGATTTATTAATAAGCAAACTTTTAACTTACACATCTGCTTTGTTTACCTGATATTCAAAGATATCTAAAAGTTTCAAAGAAAATAATTATAATTAAAAGAAAGTTTTTGTCAGGGTTATTTTCTTCTATGTATACTAGAAAGGAAGATGTTTACTTACATGGGTTATTGTGATAATTAAATAATTCTAATAAAACTTCTAAGCAAAATTTAAACTATTTTGCAAGTTGTGAGCTCTTTATAGTACTAAATAAGTAATGACTATTCTCTTTAGTAGCAGTACCTGACCCAGGAGCTTGCTAATTGTCTTTCCATGTCATATTGACTATTTGTACTGAAAATTTAAAACACATGTTATTTCAAGTACCTTAGGTAAATTATAAATATCTCCTAAAAAGAGTTTTAAAAATAGTAAAAAAAATTTCCATTATACCAGGCAGCATCTTCATATTTAAAAAGTGAAAGTAAAGTAATATGATGAACAAAACTAACTAGATTTATTTTTAAGTACATCACTAGATGATGAATCAAATTATTTTGTTTTGCAGTACTTACCAATAGCTGATGAATCAGATTATTTTGTTTTGCAGTATTTACATACACAGTGTGTCAAGTAGTCATTTCTTGTACAAAGCCCCAGATGCCCAGTGAAATGTGCTAACAAGATTCTCTCTGTTCTGCAGAAGTTAGACTTGCACAAATGTGCTTTCTTGATCTTAATCAAGTTTTGATTCAGTAAGTACAAGCTGATATCTAAAATATAGTTGATTACACTGCATTCACATTTCTATATCTATTAAAATGACTTGATGCAAAATTATAAAAGAATTTTCCCAGGCAGGGATTCTATCACATGGATGCATCCCAGCTACTTCAAAGGATAAGACCAGGACTTCTAAGCTCAAGGCGAACCTGGACAACTTAGCAAGACCTTGTTTCAAAAGAAAATGAGAAATGGACTGGAGTTCAGTAGTAGAGCTCTTGCTTAGCATCTGCAAGGCCCTGGGTTCCATCCCTAATAACACATACACACACACATACACACACACACAATTGATCTTTTACATCCCGGTTGTAAATGATGTAAGGAAAACTGTAAGTATTCTCTACATAAGATATACATGCTCAACTCTGCATATTACAGTAGGAGTCAGCCACCTACCTGTTGAAATTAAACACTTTTTGCACAGGAGAAGCAGTTATGTGCTGTTGAGTTTGGAAAGTGCGAATGCTAAGTTCTAGTTACATCGTACCCATCTTTTCACACCGTGTGGCTAGTACAATGAGCTGACAAGGGTAGCTTCTCAGCAAATAAACAACACCCTGTGTAACGCAGGCAACCTGTGAAGCTCTGCTGATACTTTTAGCACTGTCAGTTTACTCTAGGGGCTTGGAGTTAACTCAGTGACACGAGTGACTGATTTATAGCAGAGAAAAAAATGGTGCCTGGGATGTTGGAGCCTCCAGAGAGCCTGGCTTTCACTTTGTTAAACTGACTGGTGTGCAGATCTGGATTTATTTACAGGCAACATCCTCATTTTCTGGGCAATGATATCACAGATGTTTTGTGCAAACCAGAGAAGAGTGAACAGCCCCTTTCACCCATTAAGACTGTCTGACACTCCTGAATGGGTATGGAGAGAGACACTCACTTATTCACCATCTTCTCCCTGGGGAGAAGATGGTTAAAATGATTACCTGATCTTGATTAAGATCAAGTTTCTCTCTGAGAGAAATAGGTTACCACAACTACTAATTGCTTGTGTCTACCAATAGCAGCTAGTCCTGGAGTGCTGGATCGCATTGCCCATTTCCTTTACCCCATTGGTATATCAAGGAAATTCCAGCCTGCAGAGAAGTAGACAGGCTCACGTTTACAAATTTTGACAGTACACAGATATGAATGTGAGAAGACAGTATAAGACAAAGACATCTCTGGAGTGTAGAAGTAAAATTTCCTTACATTCTGGAAACCACAGAGGCATCTCATCTTATTCTTTACCTTTCCCCTCATTTCTATCATCTTGTATTTCAATTTAAGTAATCCCCTTGGCTTTCAGAAATTATAGAGATGAGCCAAGACAACAGTAGTTGATACAAAAAGGAAGGCAGTGTATCCTCCTTCTGTGAGGTGCAGGCATCCTTCTGATGTAAAAGTAAAAGTAGTTTTTCTCATACTCCCCCAAGTGACATAGGAAGAATGTCCAGTACCTAAGTTAACGGAAACACATTGACAACTTATGTAATCAAATGTTAACATCATGAACAATTCTCACCTCATTGATTATTTATCTGTTACTTATGTATTTACAAATAGAGCCATTTAGTTCCTCTTGGTATCTACTCACCCATTGGCATTTAAGAATTCAACAAGGCTAGATATGTTGACCTCTTCCAGTCATCGAGACCCTCTCGGTCTCTTCCAGTGCTCTCACCAGCTTGGCCCCAAAATGGCACCAACTTAAGAAAGTAGCAAAGGATGGTGCCATTTCTTGGCAACTGTCACTTTCTCTTTAACAAAGATGCAATTTAACAACTGAAAGTGAAAACTGAGAAGAATGAACACTTCCATCACTCAAGACTGTAAAAACATAATAAAATAGTCAGCTGCCTTTAGCTGACACAGTAAGAGGCAGCAGGAAAATCACAGGAAAAAGTAAAACATACATTCCTTTAGCCACTTGGATTGTGACAGCTCCAGTGTGGTAATATGTCCTTCCCTCCATACACTCACATGCACAGTCTCATGTGGATTAAATACACAGTGTCACTACATAGAGGCGCATTTGGTAGCCCAGCCCACAGGGTCTAGAAGGTTAATTTTATTCTCTTTCATTTGAAGATGGAAGAAAGTCTGACTAAAAGTAGAATAAGTAAGCAATCCAAACTATGTGAGATATCAAATCACAATTTATTGAAAACTATGACAGTTCTGAAGCCTCCCAAGCTGTGTAACGCCACAGTCCTGTAGGGATAGACTGTGATGACCTTGACGTGTGAGACTGTACAGCTTGTGTCCACAGGGGGCTCCCTCGGGTTGTCAGCTTTTCCTCATTAGTGTCCTTGACAAAATATGCTGGTGATATAACCCCAGCCAGGCTCTCAGTCTGGCTATGAAGATGGAAAGAGACTCCATCAATATATCTCATCACACCACACAGTACCTGTGGATGTCCCAGAAGATCATTGTAGAGCAAGTTCTGAATTTCAAAGATGTGCATTCTGAGTCTGTAATTACAGAGCTGATGGTGAAATCACAGAAGGTTCCTGGAGAGCATGAAGGCACTTAAATAAGAAGGTATGCTTCTGGTTATAAAACAAAGTTGATTCCAGCTGTGATCTAAACTTTGAAAGTCAAAAAAAAAAAGACATGTTATAAAAGCATAGGCTCCTGACTTCAGATTCAGCACGGCCAGAGAAACAAATCCAAAAGATATAAGACTATTCAAAGCTATTCTGAGATCACTCATAGAAGACTTATTTAATTTTTTATCCATTGTAGTGGAAGCATACTAAGCACGAGACACTATTAAGTTTTAAGTATGTAGATAAAAATATCAAAGTCTAGACTTCAAGTCTACAGTGTATAATCTGAAAACTGAGTAACTACAAAAATCACAACATAAAGTTCACCAAACTTGGAAACGTCAAAAATCATTTCTCTATTTCATTTTACTATTTCTATAAGGAAAAAGGAAACACTAAGCAAAATGATTTCCAGAAAAGATTTGATAATGAGCATAAATTACTATGCTTAATTTTGATATTATATAAGTCAAAGAAAAGACATTCTCCTAAAAAAGGATTAGATCCTAAACCTATTTATGGTACTGTCTTAACACTTTTATCAAATTTTTTAAGATTTTTGGCTCTTGGTTTCTTCAGATATTAAAGTAGTCTAAAATATTTATAACGTGCATGATACTGTGAAACTGACATCAGAAGTATTCAGAATAAAATATCATACTGCATTTATGTCTTGTATTTCTACCTCACATAATTTAATCTTTCTGATTATTCAGAAGGTCAGCTATTGTTATAACATTAACATCAAACTTACTCGGAGCTTTTTGGTTTGATTCTCTTGTCACCATATTGTACCATCAAAGAACATACCTTTAGTTGATCCATTCACAGGTTACACGTTTACTTTAGGATATGTCAAATGTAATAAGAAGGACCCCAAGGAACAGAATTTTGTGAAAAAGCCACTCTCACTTGAGGAGCACAGCTTGAAACAACCAATCCTGCAAAGATTTCCCATGACCAAAACCAACTGAAACTCACGCTCTACTGACTTAGTCTACACAGGGCTGCCCTTCTGGGAAAGAGAGCAGTACAGAAAATGTGGAGGAGGACCGGCCGTGCAATCAGAAGAGGAGCTACAATTGTTCATCTCTTTCCCCTTTAGTATTTTCTCATATCCTTTACCCAGATAAGAACTTTGTACACTCACTACAGAGGTTCCATAGTATTTCATTAATTAATGCTTCAGAACAGAATGCTGTTAATGAGTTCGTCTCTCACTGAAACTATCCTTTGTGTCTATTATCACATGAAGGAGCCTCATTGTAAAAATCAAGGAACCAGCATGGAAGGTTTTCTGTCTGCTAGGTGTACTATATATTTTATAATTCAGGAAGCAACTTGAGGATTCTCGTGTTCTCATCAGACATACTTTTACACCCACACTGGCCAGAATTCCAACTATAGCCTGAGCTCCTCAAGCTCCTACTCCTGCTTTGTAAGCTCTGGAGCCATGCTGGATCTCTCAAGACCACCATAAGCTCAGAGCCAGTGTCTCATCATTCTAGAGGATCTAAGTTCCTTTCTTACCAGTTCACAGCTGTCTTAATAAATGATTTCAGGAAGTGGCTTTGGAATTCACTGCATAGCTGTTCCTCAAAGAGACCTTGCCTCCCCTCCACTAAGGGACTTAGAGTCCAAGCACTGACTTGAATTTGGGAACCAGATAGGAGCCTGCACATCTCTTATAAAGTAATCCTAATTAGTTTTCTTCTCAGCCAACCTCATTTTTTTCCTGTCGATATATTTCAAGAAAGACTCTACTAGGAAGTCCCTCTATTTCATTTCTAAGAGCCATTGCCAGAGATTCCTGCAGGTCAAAATCCTGTAATTACCATTTTAAACATGATTTTATTATAGTAATTGCATCACCACCTGTTCTCTGTAACTCCGCATGACATTATTCCCATTGTGATCAGAAACCCAATTGTACTGAACTATTCCTAAATTATGTCTGGTCTACAGAGAGCTGGCAACCCAGGGATCTTTGAGGATGGTGCTGTCCTCTTTGCCACTGCTTCAGTGCAGGAAGCCCCGCCATGATTTCTCAGAGTGTGTGAATGAGGGTGGCTGAGCACATCACATATTTTTAGTCCCACATTCCCATTTCTGGAGCTTCTGACTTCCTCCTCTTCAGAATGCAGCAGAAGGGGTGCTAGTATTTTCAGCTCACATATCAACTACAAGTCACCTTTCAGTGCATGTTTAGATCAGCCGGGCCAACAAACCACACACCTCGATGGAGTCATTAAGCCAACATTAAACTCAGGATTGCAAATGAGTTGCCCTCAGTGTAATGAATTCAGCCTTTTGTGAATATCTTTCATCTCCCTTGCTCAGAGAACTCATTGCAATACACACTTTCAGGCTCCTAAGAATAGAGAATATCATAATTATTCTTTTTGTAAGTATAGTACTTGGAGCTGTGTGTGTCTCCATGGTAGAATGCTTGCCTACCTAGCATATGTGAGACCCTGGATTCTATCCCCAGTGCTGAAAAAAACCTAAAACTGTGTTTCTTTTTTCATTTAGCTTTTCTTTCAATATATATTCAAAGGTGCATTACAATCATATGAGTTGCTAAAAGAACTCCAATTCACCCTTTCTCCAGATTTAACAAGCATTTTAACTTATTATTTTATGTTTGTCTCCTCATGCATATATTCACATGCAAATCATATTTTTAAATTACTTATTATTTGAGAGGAAATTACAGACATCATGCACCTTCAACCCAGACTACCTCAATATGCATTTTCTAACTACAAGAGCATTCTCTCACCACCACACCAAAATCAAAATATCTATTTGGATATAATACTGTTGGGTTATTCACTGTTCATATTCAAAATTTGGTACTTGTTTCAACAATGTCCTCTATCTCTGTTTTTCCTAAATTATATACCACATTTATTTGTAGGTACTTTTTAAATTATTATTCTCTTCGTTACTTTTAATATTAGGTTTACTTTACTAAAAATTTTTAAGTGCACAGTACAGTATTGTTAACTAAGGCAAAATGTTTAGTAGCAGATATCTAGAACCTGTTTATTTGATAGAATTAAAGTTGTAAACCTGCTGAATAACAACTTCACATTTCATCTTCCCCTCAATCCCTGGAAACCAGCATTCTAATCTCTGTTTGTATGTCGAGTCCACTCATGTTGCTCTACATGAACAGATGTTCTTCCTTTCTTTCTTTCTTTCTTTCTTTTCTTCAAACAGGGTCTAGCTTTTGTAGTTCAGGATGGCCTTGAGCTCAGCCTTGAACTCACAGCAATCCTCCTGCTTCTGTCTCCTGAGTTCTGGGATTACAGGCGTGAGCCACCATGCCCAGCACTGTGGTATGTGGTACTGATTGCTGCTGGACATGAGTTTCCACACCCAGCATCATTGTATGTGGTTACTGGGATCGAACCCAGGTCCTTGCGCTTGCAAGACAGGCACCAGAACCACTGAGCTAAATGTTCTTCTTTTCTAAGACTGAATAATACTCCATTGTGTGTATATGCCATGTTTTATTTATAGATCCACCTATTATAGACATTCAGCTTGTTTCTATATCTTTACTCCTGAATAATTTTGCAGATGCCTATTTGAGGTTTGAATTTTAATCCATTTGATACATGCCCAGAAGTGTACCCACCAGGCCATATGACAGTTCTGTTTTTAATTTTTTAAGAAACTTTAACAATGCTTTTTCATAGTGACCATATCATTTTACATTCCCACCAACTGTGAACAAGGTTCTAATTTCTACAACAATATTTATCTTTAAAATCTAATAATAGTCATTCTGACAAATAATATAGGATGCAATTTCATTCTAGTTTTAATTTGCATTTCTCTGGTGATTATGATGGTGGGCATTATTTCATGTACTAGTTAGGTAATTGATTTATTATTTACTACTGAGTTCTAGAAGTTCCTTATATATTTTGATACGGACCTTTGGAAATATAGTACATGGTCTGCAAACATTCTCTCCCACGGTATAAGTTACATGTCACTCCATTGACTGTTTCCTTAGCTATACATAAGGGCTCCAGTTTGATGTAGACCTACTCATATTTTTACTTTTCTTGCTTAGGTTTTTCATATCATGACCCAGAAATTATTGCCCAGGCAAATGTCAGTAGACTTTTTTTTT
>PVIR01045982.1:0-10448 GCA_004026965.1 Petromus typicus
CACATAACAATACTGGGTGTGGAGACCCACACCCAGCAGCAACCAGTACCACATACCACAGTGCCGGGCGTGGTGGCTCACGCCTGTAATCCCAGCACTTGGGAGGCAGAGGCAGGAGGATTGTGATGTGAGTTGGAGGCTGAGCTGAGGGCCAGCCTGAACCACAAAGCGAGACCCTGTCTCAAAAAAAAAAAAAAAAAAAAAAAAAAAAAAAAAAAAATTGGCCAAATTTATTTGTGCTCTTAAAGTTCATTCTTCATTCAATTTCCAGAACACCAATGTTTGTCTTCTTCCTCTCTGTAGTTACTTCTGTCTCTTTGCTCCTAATCAACTAATACTGTGCCCAGGGAACAGTCTTCCTCTCTCAACAACTCTTGGTAGTTTCCTTCTTGTTTTTAAGTATCATTTGTAGGTTGAAAACTCCCAGAATAAACTTTTCCAGTGATCTTCTTTCATGAACTCTAGACAACACAGTAGTCCTTTACAATTTCCTGAAATTCTGGGTCTGAAAATATTAAATGAAATATCCCAGAAACAAGCAATCTAAATGCATTAAATTGCATGCAGTTGAGCAGTATGATACCACGATTAGATCTTATGCTGTTCCATTCTGTCCCACCCAGGAAGTGTGAATCATTCCTTTGTCCAGCATTTCCATGCTGAATAAGCCATCTACTTGTTATTGACTTAGAAGCCACCACAGTTGTATGATCAATTGTTTTAATGCATGTGTTCAAGTAACTCTTATTTTACATTAGTAAATGGTCCCAGAGTACAACAGTACTATGCTAGCAGTTATATTGTTATATTTTATTGTCTCTTGATGTGCCTAATATATGTTAAACTTTATTTAAATGTAGATACTGTATCTATAAATTATATGCACAGAGATATATATGAAAAATCAGCCAAGGAGTTAGCTCAGTGGCGTGGCCTGCTTTGTAAACACAGAGTTTGATCCCTACTACCACAAAAAAAAAAAAAAAAGAGAGAGAGAAAGAAAAAAGAAAAATAGTACATATAGGCCCAGCATTATCTTGTTTTGTGATGTAATCCCTGCTGATCAATACTATACATCCAATTAGCAGTCTGATATCTCCACTTGGATACTTGATGAATGTTAAATTGAGTACGACCAAAACCAAACTACGTATCTTCCCACCAAATTTACTCTGTCTATACCCCTCTAGCTATTTAGGGGACAAAAAGACCTGTAAAAGCCATTCTTGATAGTTCTGTTTCTTTCACATCCATAGCAAATGTATCAGAAAAGCCTGCTAGCATTACCTTCAAAATATATCCAGAAGCTGATCACTTCTCACCATACCCATAGTTACAATCCTAGTCTAAGCCACCAGATTATTTCAGAAATCTCTTCCCAGGTGTCTCTGCTTCCACTCTTCCCCCTTGGATAGTCTAGTTCAATATAGCAGCTAGAGCAGTACTTAAAGGAGCTTACATGGCTTTCCCTAATCATTCAACTAAATGCAAAGCCTCACCAGGTCCGGAAGGATCTCTGAAATCTCCCACATGGATGCTAAGTCCTAAACTCATATTACTCACTCCAGGCCTGCTGTGCTACCCTTTACCTTTTGCTGTTCCTCTACAATAAATGGAAGACTTCTGCCCTAGAACCTTTGCTCTTTTTACCTTCTTCCTGGAATGGCCTCACCCTGCTTCACAGCTTGTTTCTCCATTTGTCAGGTCTCTCTCAAACAGCTCTTCTCAGAAAGGCCTTCCTGGAAGTCCTTCGATAGCTCACTTGGTAGAGCGGAGCGCTGCAGAAAGGCCTTCCTCTTCGCTGGACGTAACTTGCAACCCAGCCGGCTCTCTCCCTTTTAGTACTCTTATTTCTCTTTCCTGCTTTACTTTTCTCTGTCAGTTTTCAACATACTATTTAAATGCATTTTTTGAGTTGTTTACTGCCTTCTATATGAATTTAAATTCTCGAATTGCAGAATTTTCTGTCTGACTGTTCACTGCTGTATTTTGGTATTTAAAACAGTGTGAAATACCCAGCAACCCTGAATGCATCTGCTTTCCTCCACCCATTTGGTAATGAATGACACAACCTCTAGGAATGCTGTAGATATAATATGCAAAAATACAAGTACTTATAATGAACAATCAAAAATGTTACTTGTATAAAAGATAGACTAACAGTATATACTTCTGTTAACTGACAAATGTTAAAAGAGCTAAAGTCATACATAAAGGAAAAAAATGATGGCTCCATGGCAGTTCTTCCAGTCCAGAGGGAGCTACTTAGGGAGCTTTAAAAATAAAGCAACATTTGACTAGTCTTGTATTTTATATTACTCCATACATATTAAGTATTAAACCTTTTAATGGCTGTGCTGCCAACTTAAATATAAAACACACCATGGATGAGTTCCTCTTTAGTTATAAAGTACCTAAAACAAAATAAGTGTTTTTCAAAAAGTGACGTATGTTACAACACAGACCTTGACCTGGGCCACAATCTAAGGCTCCCCCAAACCTCTTCTATAATTAAAGATAACTACTTTAAAAACCAGATAAAACAGGGCAGCAGATGTAGCTCAGTGCTAAAGTATGCACTTAGCATGCATGAGGGCCTCAATTCCCAGCACCAAACAACAAAGAAGCCTAGAAGATATGCATGAAAAGCAGGAGGTATTTTCTTCTGAAGCTTACCACTTTCTCTTTAGAGGTTAACTAATAAACATCCAAAAACCTTGGGGGCAATTTTACTAAAAAAGTGTATTTAAAAAAAACTGTTCTACATAACAGTTCAAGTTGAAACCTACTTACATTGACAATTTTGACCATGCCTGCTCTCCCCAAAGTACCCCAAATCAGGCCGTTTTAAAAGACTAGCTCTAACTCTTACATAAACCTTATTCCAAGTAGATTTGGTAAGTTACAGCATACAAAAGGAAAGCCATTCCACTATGGTGTCGGGTGCCACATTTGAATTATCACATAAATCATGGTTTTAGATGCAAAACGCCTAACTGCTTTTTAAGAAAGAAAAAAAAATCAGCAGTCGGGCTGTAATGATTGTAAAGTGGGCTGCTCAAAGTAAATAAATACGCGACACAAGAAGTGTACAACAGTAGTGTCAGTAAGAGTTACCATTACCCCGGGATGGTAATAATGAATTCCATTAATTCTACCTAGGGGAGTGAGGGTCTGGCATTTTGGATTCTCGGGCCGTTTCACTGAATTGAGTCATTCAACCGCTAGTCACTGCCCTCCCGCGGGCAAGCAGCTGAGCGGCGTGGGGAATACAAAACTGAAAGGGCCGTGGTCTCCGGGGCCAGCGAAGGGAGAGCGAAGGCTGACGGATCCCCAGACTAGGGCAGGAGTGACCTGCCTCAGGTCAAGAACTAAGTATGAGTCCCTCTTTTTGTTTAGAACATTTAAGATCTAAACTCTCCTGCCCCAGACAGCTCCAAACTCTCCCGCAGAGAAAAGGGGAAGGGCGGCAGGTGGCAGACGGCCTCTGTTCTGCGCCTTTGTTGACGGTCGCCCCCCCCCCCCCGCTTTCCCTGCAGGATATCGGGGTGCGAGGTCTATAAGCTCCAGGTAGGGGCCTTGGCGGCGGCGGAGAAACAACGCTGAGGTTCCGGCCCGCCCGGGAGGCTGGGCTGGTCCGGGCCAGGAACGAAGGGAACGGTGGGCACGCACGGGACAGCGCACGTCGCAGCCTCACCTTAGACACCATCTTCTTCAGCTGGCTCTCTGACACCGCCATGACGGCCGCCCAGCGACTCCCGTCCCCGCTGGCTGAGGGTCAGCCGCTCAGGGGCCCCAGGCCGCCCCAGACAATCGCACACCGAGTGGCCAGCCCCCCACCCCCCCACCTCCAACCGGAAACCAACGCCGCTACAGCACTTCCGCTTCCTATACGTCACTTCCGAGACTGTGGTCTGGCGGAGACAGGTGGACACCTTAAGCGACCCTGACTGGGCGGAGTGTGGGGTCAGACCGACGAGTTGCTTGGGTGCTGGAACTAGTTGGGTCCCAAAATAGGTCAAGCCCATTCAAAAGGTAGAAACTCTGAGCTGAGATGACATTGGTAGCTATCGCCGTCTCGCTTAGACTCAGGAAGCAAAGTGCAGGGACAGAAGTACGAAAGGCTTGCCCATGAGCCTAATCAACTGAAAGATGATGTAGGAAGGTCTTGACCTCTGGGGAAATGCCTGCCTCGGACGCAGCCTTCTGAAAATACTAAACGGGTGCACTTTTCTAGCCCGGGCTTAAGTTTTCCTCATCTCTAAGCGAAACTTGCAGTAGGAAGATGCCCAAGATTACCTCAGTAGTCACACTTTAGTTTTAAAAGTCCTTCATTCTACATTTGTAAGGTCAAAGTATAGAAATCCCTCGTTTCACAGGAAACCAGACATAAATAAATGTCTGACCCAAGATACCTCTTCCTTTACTCAGAACTTATGTACCCAAACATAAATAACGTTGGCTTCTATTTGTGGGCTAGCCTGTTCACCGTTCAAGTTCAAGTTCTGGAGGCCAGGCTTATTGCAGATCTTCATTGCTCTGTAGAGTGCAAGAGTAGGTCCTCGATCTTGAATTTCAGTTTTCAATAAAAGCTCACTGTGATTTACATTAGTTGTCATTATTCCATGTCACCAATTTTATAAGCAGAGTCCAAAATATACTAAAGATGAGCTTTGAAGATGTTATGTATAATTTTGGATGACTATAGCCTAATGAGAACAAGACTGTGGTATCATTCCCTTCTAAACAAGCATATAAGTGAACGAAGATATAGGGGAAAGGAATTGAAAGCACGCAGAAGTTCTCATTATAAATTGTTGCTCACACAAATAAAGCGAAACCAATAGCTGTTATTCCTGAATAACCATGTGTTAGCTCCAGTTAAACTAAATGGTCAATCTAGTCTTGCACTGTATTTGTTATTTTATAGTGCTTAAAAAGCAAGCTATTCAAAATAATCTTGAAGCCACTTCCCTTTTCAGAGGTACTTTAGAGCAACTCTGCCTCCACAAATTGGAGGGGCGCAACATAATGCATTATCTTAAAAATTTTTCTTGCTAAGGGCCGGGGAGTTAGCTCAGTGGTTCCGGCGCCTGTCTCGCAAGCGCAAGGACCCGGGTTCGATTCCCCGGTAACCGCATAACAATACTGGGTGTGGAGACCCACACCCAGCAGCAACCAGTACCACATACCACAGTGCCGGGCGTGGTGGCTCATGCCTGTAATCCCAGCACTCGGGAGGCAGAGGCAGGAGGATTGGGATGTGAGTTTGAGGCTGAGCTCAGGGCCAGCCTGAACCACAAAGCGAGACCCTGTCTCCAAAAAAAAAAAAAAAAAAACCTAAAAAAAAAAAAAAAATTTTTCTTGCTAAGCTTGAAAATGATTGTTAAAATCCAATCTTCATTTTTCACACCACTTGAAATAATTAAATGTCCTGAGTTTTGCAGGTTGTACGGAAAAAAGGTCCCAATGTGAATTAAATTGTTTAATAAGTCAGACATCATCTAACGGTTTTAAAATCAAAATTTATTTTATTGATTTTTTTATATTTAAAGAAAACACAAACTGGAAAATAAATTTATCTTCTACAATATGAAAAAAGCTTTTTAACCTAAGGCCACTAAAAAACATAACAAGACGCACAGCATGATTCTGGAAAAATGAAGTTAAACAGAAGCATTGTAGGTGTTAAAATTACCACTAAAATAGTCAAATGGTACAGCTTCTCTTATGTGGAAATAACATGATTGCCAATATTTAATACATAAACACCTGTTTCAGAGAATTACTTCAGTGGCTGTTGGGCAAGTAACTAATATTCATCTTTCAATATTCAGATTCTAACATAATATTTGGAATAATGGTAGCTGCTCATAAATATTTGTTTTATTGACATGTTCCCTTTATAATTAATGTAGTGAATTTTTGGTATTTCACCTATGACACTATACTATTTTACAGCTAGATTATAGTTCTAAATTATATTGGAAATTTGATTTTAGAAATTATCAAGTTTCTAGTTACATATTTTAGAAGAGGCTAATTTTAAAAAATTATTATTTTAATTTTACTTTCCTATTTCATACAAAAGGAAAGTATACACGGTTAGAGTGGCAAACAAATAGAGGCTGGGGTTTTATAGCTCAGTGGTTCTAACACCTGCCTCACAAGTGCAAGGTCCCAAGTTCAATCCCTGGTACCACACACACATACACACATACACACACACATAAATACAGTGAAAGTAACAAACAGGTAAACATTAGGGTAAAAGAAGGTTTTGATAACAATAAAATATTCCATATAGAAATAATGTTTATCTCTTCAAATAGCCAGTTTGTTTATTTGCAGTGGGAGAGACTGAACCCAGAGCCCTGCATACATGAAGAAAGTACTCTCTACTCATGAGCTACATCCCCTGCCCTAATGCCCAAGATCTAGTTAAATCTGTGTGCCTCTCCAAGCATATTACTTTTGTACTTTTTAAAACATGGGATACTGGAATTCACCTTCCACTTAGTCTAAGTTCATCATTACAACTACCAGTTATTATACGAAGCATTACTGCATCTATTTCTTCTCTACTTATGATATTTTTGAGCTTTTTGGTTTATATCTTCCTGACCAGATTGTTTTACCTATATGTTTCCAAAAACACTTTGGATTTCTTCACAATACTTACTTGTGAGAAATAATTATTGTGTTTCCCGTCGTAGACTGTAAGAACCAGGAAGGCTTGAACCCAGTCCAGACATATTCACCACTAGTGCCTGGTGAAAATATTGCTATCAATTGGTCAGTACAAAGCCTATGTGTTCTGATCATTCTGGAATGATAATGACGGTTTTCTCAAAACCATCAGGCCATTCAACCTCCTTCCCTTAAGACCAGTGGTTTGTAGCAAACTTCATTTTTGGCTTCAAAATACACTGCTTGACTTTTATTTTCAGTACCAGGAATCAAACTCAGGACCTTATGCTTACCGGACAAATGCAGTGCCACTGAGGTATATCTCTGGCCCTTTTCTGACTTTTATTCATCGTAAATACACATTTATCTATGCTTTACTACTATCATGCTAAGTTTATGGCACATTGGGGGTGTTATTATAGCTAAGGAGGGAGTTGTAGAAAATTTGAGAAACGAAATTGTTATATATACTTTTTTCTTTATATATTAAAAAGTTTTACTTTCCCTTTTATTATTTTAAAATACAAATAAAATTCTTTTGTAGTTTTTGGTAGCTAATGAATTTGAAGAAGGAAAATAAAATGTCTAACTACTCCACCAACTATATTTTGCAAAAGAAATAAATACCCTACACTATGAACCCTCTGAATTTTTTTTTTTTTTTTAAGGTTTTTTGAGACAGGGTCTCGCTTTGTGGTTCAGGCTGACCCTGAGCTCAGCCTCCAACTCACATCACAGCAATCTTCCTGCCTCTGCCTCCCGAGTGCTGGGATTACAGGCGTGCACGCCCGGCACTGTGGTATGAGTTACTGGTTGCTACTGGGGTGAGTCTCCACGCCCAGTATTATTATGTGGATACCGGGGATCGAACCCGGGTCCTTGCACTTGCAAGACATGTGCCGAAACCACTGAGCTATATCCCTGGCCCCTGGACCCTCTAAATTTTATGAATAAAGCCTATCCTGGGCCTCAGCTTATCATGATTATTATAAATGTATTTTTTTTTCAGGATATTTTGAAAGTGCTGAATATGATTTACGTTTAGAATACGTAATTTAAAACTATGCAGACAGCAGGTGAATATCTCAGCTATAGGTTTAAGGAATATAGATTTGTAAAGAACCTCCCTAACTAGATATTTTTCCCCTTTATTATTTAACTATTTTAACTTTTCAAATTATACAATTAACCAAGGAATCATCCACTTTAACCACTTGTTAAAATAAGTAAAAGACATAGAAGTTCTCAAACATATGTTTGTTGACGAAATTAAGTGACTTTTCCTTTCAGATAATTACGTTTGAAAATCAAAGTTTTAGCTGTTGCTGGAGACCGTGGATTGCAGACGCACTGCTCTGGAGTTTCTCAGTCACTGAAGCTTCTCTCACTGCAGTTTTGACGATTTCAGACACTCCACTGGTTCCAAGGATGCAAGGCAAACTTAAAAACACTTCAGTGTTTATATCGTAGTATCCCTGAAATGGAAGAGCAGATATTACAGTAGAGGTGAATCACTGTACAAAGTTCAATCATACAAATGCATGCTCTCTGGCCTTTCTAGTTCTAGTACAAAATGAGAAGCCTAATTTTTAAAAAATTTACTTTATAAAATGATGGACTGAGTGAATTCCGTGGGAGGTGCACAGGCTGGCCCAAATACAGCAGCTTCTTTGACACTTTTCTTTCATGTTGCGTCCCTCTCAATAGTCCAAACACCAGGAAACTGTGGATGAGCATTTGTACCTCATCGTGGCTGCGCGTTAGGGGACTTATGCTCTGGGTACAGTGACAGAGAGCAGCTGCAGAAGTGGACGGATCACCAGCTGAGACCAGTCGGCATATTAGTCTGGGGTGATGTGGCTGGGTGAGGTTATAAATGATGACAAGAAGCAGTTATGGGACATATAAACACTTCTTGGGGACACTCAAAAACTATACGAGGGTAGGGAAAGGCCAGATTTCCCATGGCGAAGCAGGACAGGCCTGGATTAAAGTGCTTCCTCCCCATCTCACTCTGAAAGCTCAGGACACCTGGGTTAGAGTGTAAACAGCAATTTCACTAGTTTTATATTAAAGTTCAAAATACAAGACAATGATGACAACAACAGTTACCTTTGCTAAAGTGGATACAGAATGCACTTTCTTTTTATTGTTTATGACACTGTCAACCAGGTCAGCTACTGAGAGTCCCACGGACCAGGATCTCTGACCTTTTACCCTCAATAGTTCCACAGCTCTAGGTTTAGAAAAAAAAAAACAACACAATCTCAGAAAATATACAAAACATAAACCATTTAGTTCCATATCCTTTTTTCATCTTTCTTTTCTTGAGACAGGCTTTCATTATGTAGTTCAAGCTGGCTTTGAACTCATTGTGTAGCCCAGGCTACTCTGAACTGAAGATCTTCCTGACTCAGCCTCCCATGTGCTATGGCATGTTTACATAGTATTTAAGATTTTTTTTTTTCAGACAGGGTCTTGCTTATAGTTCAGGCTGGCCCTGAGCTCACTATTTAGCCCAGGTGAGCTTCAAACTCACAGCAATCCTCCTGCCTCTGCCTCCTGAGTGCTGGGAGTGCTGGGATTACAGGTGTGAGCCACCACGCCTAGCACTGTGGTATGTGGTACTGATTGCTAGTGGACATGAGTCTCCACACCTGGCATTGTTGTATGTGGTTACCGGATTGAACCTGGGCTATTGTGTTTGCAAGACAGGTGCCAGAACCACTGAGCCATATCCCCAGCCCTAACATACTCATTATTTTTACGACAAAGTAAGTCATGTAGCTATTATTAGGAAGTCTTATAATGATTATTACATTTTTCTTAAATTGTCAGAAATGTAGTTCACAAAAAGAAAATACAAATGCACTAAAAACACAGAAAGATGCTCACTGTTATAGTTTGTGTTGAGCTGTCTCCACAAAGCCTCATCCACTCACAGGTGGGGCTTTTCAACTGGATCTAAGGAGTGTGACACTAGGATTAAGGGTGTGTAGTATTAGATCAGTCCACTGCTTGGTTTAGCATAGTTCTGGGTGTGGACAGTGGAATGTTCCAATCTGGATGTAGGTGGAACTAGACAAAAGGCTTGTATCCTGGATGGAACAAAAGGGAAACGGAGGCTTACTGCTGCTACTGCCTTCTACCTGCCATACCATGAACCTTATCTCCTCTGTGATGCCCCTCTTCCATGCCACCCTCCCTTAGAGCCAGCTGATTATAGACTGAAACCTCTACAAACTGTGAGCCAAATAAGTCTTTCTTTCCTCTTTCAACTTGTGGGTATCAGGTACTGTGTCTCACAATAAGAAAAGTAAGCAAGACACAGCATTCGAAATATTTTACTAAATATGAATTAAAGCAATAAATACTAGTTTTCTCTACCAACATAGGCAAAGATGAAAAGTCTGGCACTGTAATTCATTTAGAGGGAGCTATAAACAGGTGTTGTCAGAAGGATCACAGTAGGAGCCCATGATCCTTAGTAGGATAACTTAGCGACTTAGAAAGACCATGTTGAAAAGAAAAACTAAAAGAGGGGAGAGGAAGAACAGGCAGAAAGACCGAGGAAGACAGGATAGGCTTGGGATGTAGCTCAACACTAAGGCTCTGGGTTCAATCCACAATAACCTTTAGGAGGTAGAAAGAGGCAGATACACATGCCCGATACAGAAAGATATCCAAATCTTATTAAAGAATCAAGTTGCAAAACAGTACAAGTAGCATTAATTTATTATAAAAATAACATATTTGGG
>PVIR01045983.1:0-10459 GCA_004026965.1 Petromus typicus
AATAAATAAATAAATAAATAAATAAATACTAGTTCTCTGTGCCTTTCAGCATGAATCCTTTGTGATGAATATCTTACCCTGTAAACAATCAGTTTGAATATTTTGTAAATAGCCTTGAAAACACACATTCAAGATCATTTATTATACAAAGTCATACTGTTTCAGACAGGTATTATGATGTTAATTTTTGCAGATTATTTTCATTTAACTTCTTTTTCTTAAACTTGCGTTCTGTGTGGCTTGTCTGAAACCCATGAGATAAACTTTACTATTATTTACATAATAAATATTTATACTGATATACATATATATCTGACAGATATAGACACTACATATAGGTGTATGCAAACATTTGTTATATGTATTATCTATCAACATTCATGTGACACACTAGAACATGAACACACACTAGAAATAAAAATGTATATTGCCAATTCTACATAAATTAAGTTGATTTAGTTATCCCTTTAAAATTAAATTCTTCATAGAGGTTTTTCTACACTATGTTTGTAAATATGGGCTACATGCTGCTTCTAAATGCATACTAGCAGTTGGCACAATGCCAATAAAGACTCTTTCCACTTCTTGAAGGAGTCTTAGATTGCATCTATGGAGGCATTTTCTAAATTAATTTGTCAGCAGACAGTCACAAGAAATAAAATTTTGCTAATATCATGACTGAGAAGTAGAAATCATTCAGGAATCATGTGCTTAGGACTGAAAACAATTTTCTTTTCTTTTCTTCTCCCTGCTCCAAGTAATTCACAGCACGAACATTTCCTATTATCCCAGCTACTCATATTACCCTACAATGTTATAAATAGGACACTTGGCCAGTACTGCCCACATCCTCCTAACCTCATAGAAAAATCCCTCTCTGTTCTTATTTATAACTATCACAACTGTGTCACTAATAATAAAGACCCAATCACAAATAATAAGAGTTTCCTTGTAAGGAAGGGCTTGTAGCATGAATTCCACCTGAAAAGTTAATGGAATGTAATAAAATATTATTTTGTTTCCAGAAGAGAGAAGATTAGATTTTAATGTTACTCAATGTTAGGTATATCAAACTATCTCCTCTGAGACTAATTCCTACACTTCCAAATTATAATAAAACAATTAGTGTATATGTGCTAAGTGTTACATAAAATTAAGAAAATATGCTCTGGGTTTATTTTACTCTCAGCTAATTATGTTTGCAAAGTTAAAGAGTATGGTTGCAATATTTAATTATTTGAATCACTGGAATTTAAAATATTTAGAACTACTTCAATTTACTGTATGCTTACTGGCAAATCAAATATATGGGGCTTTGATTTTTAAACTTCTTTCTTTAATATCATTGATAACAAAAAAGAACGGACTGGAGCTACATGTCAAATTAATTAATAAATTAAATTGTGTACCTTGTGGAGTTTACACATATCAATTCAAGTACTTATTTCTCTTTCCAATCAATTCAGCTATTGTAAAAATGTCATATCTTCTCTGCTCACCATGGATTTGTTAATTATTGTGATTCTGGACAAAAATAAAGAAAATAGTTATAAATGAATAATTTATGGATGAAGTCCATTGTTTTACCTCACTGTAAATTTTCACCAACTTCATTACCTTTTTTTTGAGATAGGGTCTCACTTTGTAGTTCAGGCTGGCACTGAGCTCAGCCTCAAACTCACATCACAGCAATCCTCCTGCCTCTGCCTCCTGAGTGCTGGGATTACAGATGTGAGCCACCACGCCTGGCACTGTGGTACGTGGTACTGATTGCTGTGGTGCTGGGCGTGAGTCTCCATATCCAGTATTATATGTGGTTACCAGAGGATTGAATCTGGGCCCCTTGCTCTTCCAAGAAAGGCGCCGGAACCACTGAGCTAAATCCCCAGCCACCAAATTCATTACTTAATAACTGCACACATTTTAAGCTTGTTTAAATGTGCTCCACGCTGGTAGTGGCCTGGCCATTCTCTTTGATGCATCACTGAGAGCTGACTATAGGAATTTATCAAGTTTCCACTTGCTTTTTAAAGTTTCACTTATTGAGGCATTTTCAAATTTTCCTAAAATGAAGTTCCAAGCAATTAATTAATTTGCTTGTTTGATTATATTTTTGTTACATTGCCCTTGGCCAAAAATTCTGCTTTTGAGTTGCAAAAACACTCTGGTGATTTTCATTCATAATTTGCATTATTGGCTTGGAAACATGGCTCTAGGTGATATTTTTATTTAGTTGTTGCTCAGTGATTTTTTCTTATAAAAACAATATGGATGCTTAAGATATCAAAGCACCAAAGTCATTAGTGAAAGTCTCTAAAAGTATCACTTTTTAAAACTTTTATTATTGAAGAAACTGCTCATGCAATAGTTGATTCCAAAGCAGTGAGTTGCTTTTTCAATTGATTATTTTTCATTATTTTTGATCAAAATGTATTTTAGACTTCTTTGATGTTTATTATGTATTTTAAAGGTGCATTTTAATATATTATTTCAATATAAAAATATCTAAAATACAACACATTCAGTATATTCTTATATTCTAGTTACTTTGTTATGAAACTCATTGAAATGACATTTTAAATACAGTGTATCTCTTATTTACATTATGTGAGACAAACACAAAAACGAGGATACTCAGTGTTGCAATGTAACCAACTTATTTTTAAAGTCAAGTGTGTTGTACTTTGCAGAGTCATTAAAAATACATTGCATTCTCTCTACTGACCGTTCAGCACTGTCTTCCAGTTGAATGAACTGATGTTCACTCTTGTGTTCTGGTTCTGGGTGAATGATGCCCTTCTATCACAGTCCTCATATCTGAAAGCCAATAATAAGTTTTTTATTGACTTTATTGATACCCTTTATATAAAAATTGTAATCACAATTGACATTGAAAATTTGTACCGGCACATGATGCAAATCAATTTTCAAATCCGAATGACAACAATACATAATCCAACATCAATTATAACTATTACTCTCCAAAGAACTAAAAATAATGTGCTAATGAGAAAGGGCAGAAAACTGACCTCTCATAAATCCTATATAAATTAAAGAATCCATTATGGAAGACGTAAAAAAAAAAACACAGACACAACTGAAACTGCAAAACAGTGATCGTGAGAATATTACAACATATACACACATCAAATTTGGAATATCTATATAAATGACCAGTTATTCAACATTTCTTGGTTCTACTGACTTGACTTTAAAGAATTATATACTCTTTTTTGTAATAATGGACATCAATTCTTTATGACATTCACTGAACAGAAACAGGAGCTGCTGGAAAACTGTTTTCCTTTACTGTTAAATGTGTAACAGATATTTCATGCAACTCCAAGAGTTAATGTTCCCTCCATAGACTTGATAAAATTGAGGTTAAAATTAGAGAATAATGCTATTTTCTTTGTATTGTAAATGGTCTAACCTGTTCTAATAAAATAAGCATAGATATGCTGTATTGATTTGAGTCTTCATTTTAAAAATATTTAGAGGAAAGCTTTTATTTTATCGCATCCTTCATAGTTATGTGAGGAGAAAAAAATGCTGCATACACTCTGAAAAATCAGACTATGTTTTTAGGCTTTCCCACTGAAATACCAAACAAAGATATTAATTGTGATTGGTTTCTAACCTGTGAGAGATTTTACTCAGTCATTATGCTTTTAAAGTCATAATCGTCTAAATTACAATATGGTAACAAATTTACAGGAATATTTAATTCAAATATCAATGAAATTCAAATATTTTTACTGCCAAGAAAATGAGAACTGGCAAATCAGTTATTCCATGTTGCCTAAATTGAGCTTCCATTTAGCCAAGAAAATATTGGAGCACAAATGTGTTTGTGGACTGTAATGTAAATAAGTTTTCAAATATGTAATATCAAATAATATTATGGTCCATTTCATTCTAGAAAAAATGTGATGAAATTATGCAGGTTTAACCCTTTGTAGTAGTCTAGCCAAGTAGACTGGCTAGCTCACAACACTGCATGGCTTACCACGGTCTTTCTCCCACCAAATGATTTTTTGGCATGGTAGTGATTGTCAGAAATTATAATCAGTAAGTTTTCTTGATGTATTAACTCATGGCAGAATTAACAAGGAAGAAATGTGTGCTGAGTCAAATGGGACAGGATATTTATTTTATTGTTGTAATTCATTAAGAGTAAATATCCTGCTTCTTCCTATACTTCAATATGTACAATTTTAAGTTGGAATTTTTGTAAATAAAGAAAATAAGCTATCACTTTGTGTCACTGAATCTACGTAGGATGTCCATGTAGGTCTGTATCACAGACAGTATTATATATACAGATTATAATTTGAAGAAAATTTTAATTTAAAACTTTAAGAAATATACTTAACGTGGTTGTGAAAACTCAAATATCACTTTTATCCAATTTAAATGTAAAATGACTAAAATATAATTTTATATGCAATTAATACTTGAGATATTTACTCAAAAATAGTTCTGATCTAAAAATCTATAATCTGTGTACACCATTGTACACATGTACATTAATATGTCACATATGTATTGCATCAAATAATTAACATTTCTCAATTAAATTTACAAAAATTACATTAATTTTTATTCAGAGATTCTGAAAAAACAAATACAGTAGGGAATTTATTTTTATATCTGTTCAGACACTTACAATACTGAATTTATTCTATATATATTGTTAGAATGTTTTCTTTTGTACAGGAAAAAGATAATGAAAATGTATTTATAAGTTAGAAATATACTTAGTACTTTGTGTTTATTTTGATATGTTTCTTATAAAGTAAACATTCAGCTAAATTTTTCAACATACATCTTTAAAAATTATAACACAGTCTGAATTAGCAATAACTATGAGCTCATATCTCTAAATAGATTTGAAAATAAATTCTTTATTTTTTAAAAAGTTATTCATAGTCTCTCTTAATGACAAGAAAAGCAAGTAGCTAAAATTTACACTTTCTTTGTTGCAACACAAATGGAGACAAAATTCACCACTCGGATCGTCCGAACCAGAGACTTTTCTGACATTGGGTGGTGTGGATGGGCTCAAGGTATCCAGTGCTTAAAACTCTCAGAATCTCTGATACTTTGCAATACAGTTTTCATCATGGGGTCCCCAGCCCAAGATAGGCAAAACCATACTGAAAGATTTTTCCATTTACATCTAACTCAGGGATTTGTTTTTAAATCTTTATTGGTACATTATATATACACATTATGATTGCACTCCACAATGGAGATTTGTACCAGCATAAGACACAACTTAACTCTCATTTATTTTCCCATAGCTGTACCCATCCTACCACCCATTATATACATAAAATTTGTTTCCTTTCTTTTTTGTTATATTCTCATTATTTTTCCCCCTTCTCCCTATGTCACTTTGAGTATTTTCTATTTCATAATATATAACATAAAATTCTAGGACTCATTTACACCTTTATTTTCTCAGACCAGAGGAAAAAAGGTCATATTTACCTATCTGTGATCTATTTATTTCACTTAGGAGGATATCCTCAAGGTATGTCCATTTAAATATAAATGATTCCCAATCCAAAAATGGGCATCTGAAATGAACAGATATTTTTCAGAGGAAGAAGTAAGAGCAGCTAAGAATCATATGAAGAAATGCTCAACATCATTAGTCATTAGAGAGATGCAGATGAAAACAACATTGAGATTTCATCTCACTCCACATAGAATGGCTGCCATTTCAGAATCAGCGAGGCTGAATGTTAGCGAGGCTGCGGAGAAGAAGGAACACTTCTCCACTGTTGGTGGGACTGTAGACTCGTACAACCCCTGTGGACATCAGTTTGGAGATTCCTCAAAAAGCTAGAATTGCATGTCCCATTTGACCCAGCCATTGCCCTGCTAGGTATATACACACAAGAACTAAAAAGACTCATATCACAGTGACATATGTTCACCCATGTTTATAGCAGCCCAATTTGTGATTGCTACATCTTGGAAACAACCCAAGTGTCCATCAACTGGAGACTGGATAAAAAATCTGTGGTTCTTCTACAGAATGGAGTATTACTCTGCCATAAAAAATGATAAGTTTGAATCATTTATACTTAAATGGACATACTTTGAGGACATTCTCCTAAGTGAAATAAATAGGTCTCAGATAGGTACATATCACATCTTTTCTCTGGTATGAGAAAATGAAGATGTAAATGAGTCCTAAAATTTTATGTTTTATATTGTGAAATAGAAAATACTCAAAGTAAAATAGGGTGAAGGGGAAAAAAATGATGAGATTGTAACAAAAAAGAAAGGAAATAAATTTTATGTATATAGGGGGTGGTAGGGTGTATAGGGCTATGGGAAAAATGAGAATTAAGTTGTGTTTTATACTGGAACAAATCCCCATATGGGGTGCAATCATGATGCATATATGTAATGTACCAATAAAGATTTTTTAAAAAAATATAAATGATTCAAACTTATCATTTTTTATGGCAGAGTAATACTCCTTTCTATAAAAGAACCACATCTTTTTTATCCAGTCTCCAGTTGATGGACATTTGGGCTGTTTCTAAGATGTAGCGATCTCAAACTGAGCTGCTATACACTTGGGTGCACATGTGTCACTGTGATATGAGTCTTTTAATTCTTTTGTGTATATACCTAGCAGTGCTTTTTAACTGACAGTATTTGATGTGAGAACTCACTTCTGGCCTGACTCAGATTTTTCATTTAAGTCAAAGCCTAATCACTGGCGTTCGCACCCCGATTGGCTTTTCTTTCTTTCTTTTATTTTTCTTTTCTTTTTTTTTTTTTTATGTTTCTTTCCAATATTTTATACTCAGTTGAGGACATGTCAGAAAACTAAAGGACTTTTATCTGTAATTCTGTTTTTAATATTGAGACACTCTGAAACAAAATGTCCTATACTTTAGAAAACTAAAAATTAGTTTGTGAAACAAAAATTATACTTTTCATAAATATAGCAATTCTACAAAGATGGAAGATGTAGCAGTGGTTCCTATATGATTGTTATTAAGAAGGAATACTAGCCATACATAAATGAAAATAATAGGTGAATTTAAAAAATAAATATGAATGTATACAGAGTTGAGTAAAGATGTAGCTTCCAAGATGTGAAATTAAATTGCATACAGGTTTGTAATGTATCACTTCATAGATATTTTGGAACTAAAATTAAATAATGGGTGCCAGAGAGTTATCTCAGTGGTTCTGGCACCTGCCTTGCAAGCACAAGGACCCGGGTTTGATCCCCAGTCACCACATACAATACTGGGCATGGAGAATCACACCCAGAGCAGTCAGTACCACATACCACAGTGCTGGGTGTAGTGGCTCACACCTGTAATCTCAGCACTCAGGAGGCAGAGGCAGGAGGATTGCTGTAATGTGAGTTTGAGGCTGAGCTCAGGGCCAGCCTGAACCACAAAGTGAGACCCTGCTTCAAAAAACCTAAAAAAAAAAAAAAATTCTTTGGATAGAAAAGAAAATATTTTATATTAGAATCAGATATTTAGGGCTGGGGATTTAGCTCAGCAGCAGAGTGCCTGCCTGGCAAGCACGAGGTCCTGAGTTTGATTCCAGGTACCAAAGAATCAGATATTTAGTGAAGTTAAAGTTGGAACAGAAAATTAAACAAGCAGCAACATAGAAATGCTTTAAAATATAAAGTAAAACAGAAAAATACAGTGCATTTTTCATTAGTTTAAAATTATATTAGTAATTCATAGTAAAATCTTAAATGTATTTATAGGCTATGTTTTATGCTGACTTCATATATATTATTTTAATAAACTTATAATTTACTTTATAATTGTCTCTTATTTAATTGATTTTTCATATATGTCAGTAAAAACTTTAAGATGTTAGATCAGTTAATATTCATTAATCCAATTTTTAAACAAAAGGTAAATTTTTAAGCTAAAAATAATTTTCCAGAAGTACAGCAATATCTTTAGATATTTATGTGAATAAAATAGCTATAATAGTAGAGTAAAATGATTATGACTTTACCAACTATAATTTTTCTCTTCTTTCTTAATCTACACATAATATATAATGAAAAATCTAAATACAACAAACTACAGGAAGAAACTAGGAAAGCGAAGGTATCTTTCTGGCAAAAGGCTTGTGCACATGACACTTAAACATTTCAAAATTTGTTCACTAAAAATCAAGAAGCTATTATAATGTGAGTGAGCCAAATTATGATCAAACTCATATCTAAAAAAGAGGAATAGATAATACATGTGTAACTTTATCATCAAAGGTAATATTGAGAATCTGGGTAGTACATCAATAATTACATAGAACTATGCCTGGATTTGTTGACAGAGAGGTGTGGGATAAAACTACCAATACTTATTAGAATGACCAAAATAAAAGTAAAATAATGCTAAGAGTACAAAATTTTATCCCTTTTATGTAAAGGAAAACCAGGATCTCACACTTGTTTGAGTATAGCAAATATGACAGTCAATCAGGGACCCAGTGTAACAGTTTCATATAAAGTCAATCATGTACTTATAACACTCAGTAATGTCACCTAGAAAAGCAAAATGCATATACAACAAACACCTGTACATGAATAACAGAAACAGCCAAATACATTTGAAAACATGAATACACTTAGGACATCCATTACATAGAATGCTATTCAATTAAAAAATGGGCAAAACAACACAGTCAATGGCATGAAAGGAGTACTAGATACACAATGTCAAATGAGCTCTTGAAAGGTTAAATACAGTATTGTCTCATCACTATGAGCTTCTACAAAAGGCATTTGTACAGGGCTAGATTGTGGCTAAGTGCTTAGGTATGAAAGGAAATAGGAGAGGAATTTAGAGTGACATGTGGGGGAATATTTTGAGGGAAAGAATGTTTTTGGTATTCTGACTGTGGTGATAGATGCACAGATATTTGCACAGATATTTGCAGAACTGTAAACCTCTAACAACAATATGGAAATATTTCAAAGTAAAAAGGAAGACACGTTAGGGAATTTAAGTGTGCAATCTTATCTATAAATGTAGATATTTATATCTCTCTATATGAAATCTACATATGTATTCTAAAATGTTGATCTATGGTTATTTATGAAGACTATGTTCAGTAGAAAATAAATTTATATTTGTCTCTAAACCTCAATATTTTGTATCCAACAGCATAGAAGTGGCAGTCTGAATTAGATCTCACAGTTCTAAATTCAGCTTATGTTGAAATTAACATGTTTTGAAAAGAAAAAAATTTCCCAGATGTCATTTCCTCAAAAGCAAGCAAATTATGAATGTAAATAATGCACTGTTTTGCTTTTAAGCTCCCAGAATCACTTTGAATCTGAAATATTTAAATGTCAACAGATTTGAGACCACTTTCTGCCATAAATAAAGATGAATGAATTGATAGTTACTTATTTGTAACTTACATTACTTTTAAGAATCCTTGTGAGTAAAAATTGCAGATTTATGTATCTATTGTATTGCCATTGAGAAAGCCCATCCAAATAAAAGCACTGGTCTTATGGGAAATGTTATTATGTAATAATCTTTGCCAGCATCTCCAAACATGGTAAAAGAAAAATAAAGTAAAAATTCAACTGCATGAAAGAGAAATTTGGAAGATTCTGAGTAAAATTCACATCTGAGTATAGATGTATCCATTGGTATTCATTAAAATTATTGTATATACACTTAAAAATTTGCCCAAGTTGATTTATGCACATACATGAAACTAGAATTCAAGATATACATATATTACATGTCTTACATTGCATTTCCCTTATATATCTTTTATAAAAATATAGCATTAAGGAAATAATTTCACCTTTTCAATTGTCATTGATATATGTTTAGTTATCATTAATTCCTCAGGCTATCAGAAAATAAGCTATCTTCTTTTTTCTTTTCTTCTTTTTATAATTCAATATTTTTAAACTATTATATTTTTAAGTTTTTAATGCCATAATTAATGGTAAGATTTTAAATGGACTCAATGGAATATGTGTTGCATATATAAAGAAAATATTTCAATTAGATATGCATATGCAAATGATCCAAGTGTACAGATTATTTTAAAATTTGGCATATTTAGTGTTTTATTTTTTTATCTTTATTGGTACATTAAATATACACATCATGATTGTACTCCATAATGGGGATTTGTACCAGTATAAGACACAACTTAATTCTCATTTATTCCCATAGCCCTACCCACCCTACCACCCACCCATATACATAAAATTTGTTTCCTTACTTTTTTTTTACAATCTCAACATTGTCCCCTTTCACCTTATTTTACACTGAGCATTTTCTATTTCACAATATATAACATACAATGCTAGGACTCATTTACATCTTCATTTTCTCATACCAGAGAAAAGATGCGATATGTACCTATCTGTGCCCTATTTATTTCACTTATGAGGATATCCTCAAGGTATGTCCAT
>PVIR01045984.1:0-10461 GCA_004026965.1 Petromus typicus
AACCACATCAGTAGCATAGCCCTGATTTAGACTACACTAGAGATAGCATGTAGTATTACTAATTGAGAACATTTTGAGACAGAAATTTATTAGATATTTAATGGTTTATTTTAAACAATACTAGAATTAGAAATGCCAGTTTTTGTAATGCATCATATCAATAATCTCTTGATGTGAAAGCAAATCACTCCAAAACTGGGAATCTTCGAAATTGACAGTCATTTATTTTGCTCATACTTATGCAGACTAGGCAGCCTTATGACTGTCTCTGCTTCAATCGCCACTGCCTGTGGTGACTTAATTGGGGACTAAGGGGGCTGCTTTCAGAAGGACTCCTACCTGCGGAGGGAGTTGGTTTGGTGGCTTCAGAGCCTCTCTTCTGGTCCTTAACGTAGCTGCTGAGGCCTTGTCACGGGCTAGAGGGATTCCAAGAAAATGAGAAGCGTGCAGCATTTTGGAAATGACATAAAATTGCTTAGGCTGTGTTAACCGAGAAATAAAGGCACACACAGGGGACATGATCTCTACCTCTTAATGGAGCCATTTCGGGAAAATCTAAGGAAGGCTTTGGAAAAGTTTATTTAATGTTCAAAAATTAGAAAAACTAAAATTTCATCATGTGAGCAGGAAATTTCAATTTTTCTTTTCTATATCATTCTTATTCTTCCAAGTATTTCTGTGTCCAGAATTATAAACTGAGTACATAGTTAAAACTCAGTTGTACAGTAAAAGGGAAAATACCAACCTAAATGATGTAGATATTAAAATGCATTTACTCTTGGGGACATGTAAAGAATATGCACTGTGCTAAGGATTTGCCAAATAGCTCCTAGGTCTAGAAATTGGATGAGACTCACATCTTTGATTACGGTTGAAGCAGCACAGGATAAGGGTACACAGGGAAAATTCCTCCAGTGGCAAATCCTGGCCACACATGTGGAATGTGCCAGGGAAGCACATAGAGACCCTGTGTCTCAGGTATGTGCTGGCCACTGTCACATGGGCTTTCTCTGCCACCCCTGCCCTCCTGACCAGAGAGGAAGGGGGAGGAATCAGGGACTCAGGGACTTGTTCCAGCATATGTGAGGCCTCTGGTTTGTTTCTGTAAATGAGATAAAAACTTGGCTGTTACATTTGAAACCAGGACCAAAGACTGGTTTCTAATAAAAGTGAAAGATTCCAGACAGGATATAGTTGAAACTTTAAAAATTTTAAAAAATATATTGTCTGTGTAATACTAATAATAGTTTATTGTTGCTGTTTTGAGACTGGAGATTTGCCCTGAATTTGAGGCCAATCTGAACTACATAATGAGACCCTATCTGAAAAAAAAAACAAAAATGAATGAATGAATGAGTTATAGTTGGGGTACGGGAATGTGCAGGTATAATTCCAGCTTTTATGGCTGCTGGGACAGGAGGATGGCAAGGTCAGGGCCAACTTGAACTGAGCGGGGAGAACCTGTCTCTAAAAACAAACAGCAGGTTTTTATATTAAACTTTGTTATTTGTTTAAAAACATTTTTCCTGGAATGAGGCTATATATAGCTCAGTGGTAGAGTTCTTTGCTAGCATGTCCAAAACACAAGATTTGATCCCTAGCATTCCCCCACCCATAAAAGCATTTTCTGCACTTCTCATTAAATCATAAACTTTTTTTTTTTTTTTTTTTTTTTGAGACAAGGTCTTGCTTTGTGGTTCAGGCTGGCCCTAAACTTACTGTGTAGCCCATGTAAGTGTGAGACTCACAGAAATCCTCCTGCCTCTGCCTCCTGAGTGCTGGGATTACAGGCATGAGCCACCATGCCAGGCATTGTGGTATGTGGTACCGGGATCGAACTTGGGACCTTGAGATTGCCAGGTAGACACTAGAATCACTGAGCAAAATCCCCAGCCCAAATCATAAACTCTTAAGGATGTTGATATCATTTACATGAATGAATGTGAGGAAATCCAAGAAAGATAGTTTTCTTAGGTTGCAGTGTTGTAAAAATATACTAATTATACTATATAAAATTGGAGTATTTTAAAAGGTTTCTTCTTTCTTAAGTTTCCTTCAGTACATAGTATATTCTCCCCTCGGATTCTAATGGTTACTCGTACTTAGCACTTTTCCAGGAAATGCTCTTCCATCCCTACCGGGGAGGCAGTCCCAGTCTCCACACAGGACACAGAGCTGTGCAGGGGGCAAAGGAGGAGGAGAGTGGAAGAGTCTGGGGTACATGTGAGCTTGTACATGTGTGTGTCAACAGCTTTCCACCACTTCTTCCTTACTCAAGTGCCCCTTCAGAGAGGCAAGGCAAAATAGCTGTTAAAAATGTGAATTCTGGGGCCGGGGATTTAGCTCAATGGTTCCGGCGCCTGTCTTGCAAACGCAAGGACCCCGGTTCGATACCCGGTAACCACATACCTATACTGGGTGTGGAGACTCACGCCCAGCAGCAAACAGTACCACATACCACAGTGCCAGGCGTGGTGGCTCACGCCTGTAATCCCAGCACTCGGGAGGCAGAGGCAGGAGGATTGCTGTGATGAGTTTGTGGCTGAGCTCAGGGCCAGCCTGAACTACAAAGTGAGACCCTGTCTCAAAAAAATAAAAAATGTGAATTCTGAAGCCAGGGATTTAGCTCAAGTGGCACCACACTGACCATGGGAGCACAAGTGCCCAAGTTCAATCTCTGGTGTGCAGCGAGGAATTAAAAAAACAGAATGTGAATTCTAGAACAAGAGTACCTGTATTAGAACTCTGGCCTCCAATCTGCACATGTTTTCCTGTCTGTCCAATCGAGATAATCATAGTACCTGTGTTATAGGGTTGTTGAAGTAAATGAATTAATATGTACATTAGCAATAACATATCAATATATATAAGGTATATATTATGCAATGTATCAGTGTATGTATTATGCAGTGTATTTACATGTGTAAAATATAATATATATTTTGTGCCAAGTATATTAGCTGTTGTATCATTCTGTGGATACTATAGCTGTGTTTACTGAAACAATCAGATCATTTCTCTAGAAAAGTGTGATTCTGATGTCAGTAATCACAATATGTGACATTGTGTCTCTTCGGAGCTTTTCAGGGCATATGATTACCATATTTTTAGAATGCAGTACGACTTGGGGAACTGTGAGGAGCTGACATAATGTAACATAAAGTATAAACCGAAAAATATTCAGAGTCTTCACTCCTAAACTAGTATCTCTGCTTTTAATTGTTGGTTCTGTTTGCATGTCTTCAACAAAAGTAAATGCCTGTGTAGAAAAACAGTTGTCATGTTACTAGTTTTGACTGTTATGTAGCAGTGATAGAATTGTGTTTGGCTAGGAATGTACTAATGGAATCAAAGTCTTGGAAGCTTAGAAGTGTTCTAACATTACTACGTAGTAAAATAAGCTTTCTTAGTAGGAAAGGTACACAAATGGTTAATGTAAGAAGGAAGTTAATATTTTAACATTTTTCCTTAAGGACCAGAGTAATGCGGAGAAGCACGCAGATGGACTTATAGTAAGTTTAATCTAATCTGTTTCCTTTACTTCTGCAGAGCATTATAACCAGTCATGTCACGAGAAGCCTGAACTTCTACTCATTTTTCAATGCAAACTCTTCTTCATTCCTTCTCACTGCTTTTTGTTTTTAACTCTTGCAATTTTCCTTAAGCTCCTAAAGTTGGCCATCTTTCAGCAATCATTTGGAAGGGAATGACAGTGCTAAAATCATTCTGAGTCCTGGTTCTGATTGAGTCACTGCATGTGTTCACTTGGCTGGTTAATCACGGATGTCTGTTGAGCTTTGACAGTGGAAATAAGGCATGACCCACCTTGCTGCATTTCTTGTCAAATTTCTTTTCTCAGATGAAAGCAAAAGGGAAAGGGTATGAGATTGAAACATTTCAATGTATTTCCTTGTTTATAGGTTCCTATTATTTTTAGATTTTGTGTGTTATGTTAACTGTCATTGTAACTGTAGGATGTACTATGTTCTTTGGAACAAGTTAAAACGTGAATTCTTTCATTTACGACTTTTACTTTCTTCCTCCTCAGCTTTTTATCCTTCCTTTACTTAACCTCTCTTTTAAAATTAAGATTTTATTGTTAGCATTTCCCAGCTGGATATAAGTTAAGGTTTGAAGATTTGTGCATTTAAATGTTACTGAAAAAACTTTTGATACTAGTTCTAAAGCAGGAAGCAGCCTCTTTTTGGCCCTGAAACTTTACAAATGCCAACTTTTCTGAGATCTAGAAACACATTTTGCACAAAACCATCACATGACTTGATGAGAAAGGATAAGCATATTATCATTATATTTGGTTTAAAACAAAAAGCAGGAAATTAGATGTCTGTGTTGTATAGTTCTTAAGAAAATATGCAAGGGATTTAGGGGCTATATATAGCTCAGTGGTAGGGTTCTTTCCTAACATGTCCAAAACACATTTGATCCCTAGCATTTGATCACTGTGCAGTTCAAGTTGACCCTGACCTTGCCATCCTCCCTCCCAGCCTAGCCATTAAAGCTGGGATTATACCTGCACATTCCCATATCCCAACTATAATTCATTCTATTGGTTTTTCAGACAAGGTCTCATTAAGAAAATACACAAGGGATTTAATTTAGCTGGGTGGTTCCGGTGCCTGCCTTGCAAACACAAGTTCCCTAGTTCAGTCCCTGGTAACCTCTAACAACAGTGTAAGGCATGGTGGTGATTCATACCCACCAGCAATCAGTACCACATACCACAATCGGGTGTGGTGGCTCATGCTTGTAATTCCACCACTCCGGAGGCAGAGGCAGGAGGATTGCTGTGATGTGAGTTTGAGGCTGAGCTCAGGGCCAGCCTGAACTACAGAGCAAGACCCTGCCTTAAAAAAAAGAGAACACAAAACTCTTTTGAAATATGAATTAAATATATTGGAATTTCTTTTTCTTTTTAGGTTTTTTGAGATAGGGTCTTGCTCTGTAGTTCAGGCTGGCCCTGAGCTCAGCCTCAAACTCACATCACAGCAATCCTCCTGCCTCTGCCACCGTAGTGCTGGGATTACAGGCATGAGCCACCACGCCTGGCACTGTGGTATGTGGTACTGGTTGCTGCTGGGGTGAGTCTCCCACGCCCAGTATTGTTATGTGGTTACTGGGGATCAAACCCTAGGCACTTGCGAACCCCTGCACTTGTGATTGGAAGACAGGCGCTGGAACACTGAGCTATATCCACAGCCCTGAATTGGAATTTGTTGCTGTTTTAAGTCTAAACATGGGCAATATAATGCAATTCTGTGGTAGAAATAAACAAAGCAGTAATCTCTCCCTGAGATGCTGAGGAAGGCTGTAACCCTCAAGGGCAGGGCCAGCTGAGGCACTGGCTCCCCAGGAAATGTGTGTCAGCAGAGATGTTTATCTTTTCTCTGAAAGACAAATGATGTTTAAAAATAGGCAGGATTTTACTTTTTTAAAGGCAGGATTTTATTGAACATAACAAAAATGTTTGATCATTTGCAACTAAGAACATTGGAAAGTTTATACTTAGAAAATTTAAACTTGTAGGAAGCAAACATTTGGATTCTTTGCTCAGTAGCTATTATACTTTGGCTTAATGGTTTTAATTTCAAAGAAAGCAAGTGTTTATGAGCCAGGCCACTGGGGCTTGCATCACCGCTGTGCCACTCACGTCATCTGGGTAAAAGCTGAAAGTTCTGCCTCTGTGTATGTATAGGCAGGTAATAATGTTCAGTAAGTGTTAGCTACATATCCTTACATGAATGTATAATTGTATATTGTGCATGAGTTTCATTAATGTCCTGGCAGATTAGGGCTGAGGGTTGCTCTTGGTACTTCCCAAACTCTGCACATTGATTTTGTATGCGTGTCAGCCTGAGGTTGATTAACCAGGCTGTTGATAAGTAGAATAGTTTTTCTATCAAACGTAAGAAAGCTTGAATGCATTTAAAAAGATGAAAGTGTAGCAAATTAGTACATCTACTTAGCTTTTACTCATGATTCATGGATTGTAGAGTTTCTCATTCTGTAAAATGAAATGAACATCTACCAAGCAGCTCATAAAACTGGATTTTGTAAGGTGGGAACAAGAAAACAGAACTGTAGAAAAACTGCTAATAACCCTGTGGAAGTAGAGAAGACTTTGTTATGCTAACTTCAGGTAGACTGAAGATCTGTGCTCAGGAAGAGCTTGTGTAGTTTGGGATCTACCTACTTCCTTCAAACTTCAGGGTGGCTCTGTGGCATCCAGTGTGTGAGTGACCAGCTTGGATTGGTCAGTCTGTTGGGGTCTAGTGTAGGAGCTTAGTCCAAACCAATTCGAAAGAGTTTAAAAGTGTTTTCTATGGGTGACAGGCCTAATATCAGTACATTTTGTCAGGAAAGGGAAAAAAAATTAAATCCAAAAGGTAGAATTCTGGTTTGTGATTCTGAAATTACTTTATTTTAGTCTCTTTTAATAGGAGGAGAAAGGAGTGATGCATTCTTATCTTGTGGATCAAGATGTTACATAAGATTTTTTCTTCGTGAAGCACATTGTGCTTGAGAGAAAAACACTGTGCAACAAGAACAGACTTGGGGCACTTGTTTACTTAAACTAAGCCAGGTCTGAAAATAGAATCGTAATGACTAGAAATTCCTTAGAGATTGTATAATTCAGACTCTTTTCTTCATTTTGTAGACTAAAAAACTGACAATAAGATTTGAGGATTCTGAAGAATTAAAATAGTACTCTTTTTGTACTTTTCTGTGCTTCAGAACACTCCCATTTCATTTAAGGAGGGTTTTTATTTTGTTTGTTTTTTGAGACAAGGTCTTGCTTTGTAGTTCAGGCTGGCCTCAAACTCATGGCAATCTTCCTGCCTCAGCCTCCAAAGTGCTGGAATGACAGCACTTTGTGTGTGTGCTACCATGCCAGACTGTTTCTGATTATTGATTACTTATGTTATCTTTTTGTTAGAATATGTTAAGTAATTATAGAAACAAGAATCAGAATTCTATATTCAAATCACTTGATTAAGAGATCTGGATTTAGCAGTATTTAAATATTTAGTCAGAAGATGCCCCTATACACCCCACTCCTGCTGGAGATGGGACCTGGGGCATCCTGAGCCACACTCAGCCAATTTTCTTTCCTTCCTTTCCTCCTCCACCCTCCTGTCTCTGTCCCCCTGTCCCTTTCTCTGTCTCTGTCTCTCTCTCTGTCTCTGTCTGTCTCTCTCTCTTTTTCAGAGACAGGGTCTTAATTATTTCAGGCTGGCCCTGAGCCCACAGAAATGGGATTACATTTATAATCTCAAATGCTCAGGTTACAGCTGCACCCCACCACATCCAACTGTTTTCTTGACTTCCAAAAAATTAATTTTGTGTTAAATAAGAATGCTATACAAATACGATTTCAGCATTAGGTACTTTTTAAGTTTTTGCAGATACTTTTTTGGTTCATTCACTAGCTAAGACTTTGGCTTGAAATTCCCCCAGACCTTCACCCTCATTTCAAAACAAAGGCACAGGGCTTTGTCTTGAAAATGCCATTAGGCTTGCAGAAAGACTTGTTGGCTTGCAGTCCAAAAAGTCTTAACTTTTTTCCCCTGAAAATTATAACTAGATCTGTAACTGTCTTTTTCTTCAAAATCTTCATAAAGAAAAACCTTCCAGTTCCCAGTAGATGGCAGTTCTTTACCATAAAACCATGGCTAGAGGCCTGTTCTTTTCGACATGTATCCTAGGGTAGCAGTGGAAGGTGAGAGCCTCATGGAACAGGTCTGTGAGCTGCTGACAGGTTCAGTGTCAACACAAAGCCGCATTTGTAGTAAATTAAAAATTGTGAAGCACTGAATTAAGTTAACGTTTTGCTTTCCTGAAATCTTCCCATGTTATTTTGCAGCTCCACCTGAGTTTTTCCTTTAGCTTTACCTTTTCCTTCCTTACTATATGCTTTGTTGGAAGAAACTCTGACGCGTCTGTATAGAAAAGGTGTTTCGTTTCCTTTTTGCATTTTGATAAACGTCTGTCCAGCTGTCCTCGGGATTTTGCTGTCAGAAATGTGGGCATTTCACTTACTTGGGTGGGTTAACATCAGAAGGACATTTAATTAAAAATAACTGTACTGTGTTTCTTTATCCCAGAGCACTATTAACCCTGTAGATGCAATATATCAGCCTAGTTCCCTGGAGCCTGTGATCAGCACAATGCCTTCGCAGACTGTCTTACCTCCAGGTATAGTATTTGGAAATATTTCACAATTCATGATGAGGGAGAAAACAGCTTTGATCTGTATAGTTCACCATGTAACTGTAGCTTTTTTTTTTTTCCCAGTGTGTTTTAAACGTAACAGTCACAAAAGAAAATGCTGCAGTTCAGAAGCACCTAGAAAAAGACTATTGTGTATTGGTGTTAGGGCTTTTGAAGTATGATCATAGGGGTCTGGCTTTTCAGAGGTGAAAGGCAGCATGGTTAGTTTTCCTGGTAGGACAGAAGTATGACTCCAAATTCATGGCTGTCAAGCAGAATTTAATCTACTTGAGGGTAATCCTAGAATATTCAATTTTCGAATGTAACTGAACAATACATATGTCTTATTCACAGTGGATTTTAAGGTAATGAGAGAATAATGAAATTTATGATGCCTTCTGATCAAATGATAGTTATATTTTTAAGTATACAGCAATAAGCACTGCTTTTCTATAAACCAACAGAAGAGGGCTTAGGGCTTAGCTAACTGATTCCTTTTGTATTTCTGTTGCATCCAACACTTCTGTTTTCAGTTATATAGTTAGTGAAGCCAAAAATCAACTATAAAAGGAAAAATCCTGTTTGAAATACTATTAAATATCTGAAAATCCCTTTATGAATTTTTACTCCTTAAGAGAATAAGCTTAATACTTTTTAAAGGACTAAAACTGCCCTGGTTCAGATTCTCTGTGGCATGAGACTTAGAAACAGCTTATCAGTAGGACTTACTAGTCTTGCTGGGATGTTGGCTGTCAGGCCCGGTCTCTTGGTGTGTTACCTGTGTGCCATGTAGCACATCAGCCCCAAATCAGATGGTGGGATGCTGGAAAGAATCTCACAGAACTTGACTTCAGGAAATAATGTTTCAGAAATTTCTGATAATTAGGATTTTGAAACCCAAGTAGTTGCAAACAGTATAGCTTGCATTTGGCTTTCTCTAACTTATTTCACATATTCAAATCTAGAATCTGCTCAGTTGTGTAAATCCGAGCAGCGTCCATCTTCCCTACCCGTTGGGCCTGTGTTAGCTACCTTGGGACATCACCAGACTCCAACACCAAATAGTACAGGTACAGACTTGTGTGACTTTTATTTCTTTAACTCTCCATTAACATTTGAGATTTATATTTGATTGCTGATGGGGAAAACCTGGAAGAAATGTTTTACTGCTAGTGATAGCTTAGTTTTATCACTAAGGTTCCAAACATGAAGTGATTTACTTTGTGACTGAACCAGGAGCTTAAGTCATTATCATTTAAATAAAATAGTAAATTGTAGGGTTGTTTGTGTACCTTAAGAATTATTTCCAACATGCACACTAAATTTTTATTTACTCACATATTTATAAAATTTGCTCATTAAAATTACATACTTTCTTCTTGGAAAGGAATGAGATAGTACATAAGTATACAGAATAAAAGGTGAGGATCATTTGCACACATGTATGTGCCTCTAGCGTGTATTTTGTTTCTGCTTTCACCTAAGTGAGATTGTGTTTCTGTGACTGGTTCTTTTCATAGAACATTTAGCCATTTTCCCATATTTACATAATGAGGTCTGTAGCATTCTTTCCCTCCTCTTGATACTGGAAATTGAATCCACAGCTTCATTCCCTCTGCCAGTGGGCTGCACTCTTAAGTCTTTTTGGGCTTTTTTTTGGGGGGGAGGGCCAATCTAGGTTAGCTGCTGTGGCTGACCTCTGCCTTAAACTTCTGCTTGGCCTCCACAGCAGTGGGATTAGCAGTATGTACCAGCACACCTGCTTACCTGCTTATGTAGGGCGCTGTTTTACAGCTTTCCTGAGCAGGTGTTAGCTGTTTCTCCACTGGTGGGTATTTAGGTTGTTTCCAATATTTTCCTGCTAATCAACACTTCACTGATACCCCTATATGCAACATCTTTGCCATTGTTTTTTATACTTTTGCCAATTTAACCAGTAGAAAAAGGACAGTTTAAATTTACTTTTTTTTTTTTTTAGTTTTTTTTGAGACAGGGTCTTGCTTTGTGGTTCAGGCTGGCCCTGAGCTCATCCTCAAACTCACATCACAGCAATCCTCCTGCCTCTGCCTCCCTAGTGATGGGATTACAGGCATGAGCCACCACGCCCAGTACTGTGGTATGTGGTGCTGATTGCTGCTGTGCGCAATTGTTCCAGGCACCGGAACCAGGAACCACTTAGCTAAATCCCTGGCCCTATTTTTATTTATTTATTTATTTATTTTTTTGAAACAG
>PVIR01045985.1:0-10471 GCA_004026965.1 Petromus typicus
AAACAGCTAAGCATATAGTTACCAAATGACTCAGCAGGTCCACTTATGGGTATAAATGAAAACATAAAGCTGAGTATAATGGTACATGCCTGTAAGCCCAACATTCAGCAGGTTGAGGCAGAAAGATCAAATTAAATTCAAGGCCAGCCTGAACTACATAGCAAGACCCTATCTCAAAAATAAATGAATGAGGGCCAGGGATTTAGCTCAGTGGTTCCAGCATCTGGCTTGCAAATGCAAGGACCAGGGTTCAATTCCCGTTTAACCACATATAACAATGCTGGGCATAGAGACTCATGCCCACCAGCAATCAGTACCACATACCACAGTGAGGGGTGTGGTGGCTCACACCTGTAATGCCAGCACTCGGGAAGCAGAGGCAGGAAGATTGCTGTGGGTTCAAGGCTAAGCTCAGGGCCAGCCTGAAGTACAAAAGTGAGACCCTGTCTTGAAAAAAAAACAAAAAACAAAAAACAAAAAAAAAACGAATGAATGAAAATATACATCTACACAAAGGTTTGTCTATGAATGTTCATAATAGCATTACTCACACTAGCAACAAACTGCGAACAATCCAAATATCTATCAACAGATGAATGAATAAACAAAATGTGGTATACCCATACAATAGAATATTACTCACTGATAAATAGGAATGAGCTATTAATACATGTTGTAACATGAAAGAACTTCAAAAACTGCTGAATAACAGAACCCTGGAGCAACAAAGACTAAATATTTTATGACTTCACCTGTTTGAAATATTCAGGAAAGGTTAATCTATAAAGATAAAAACATCTAAGTGATGGCCCGGGCCAGGTATGAAAGCAGGAACTGACTACAAATAGGTATAAGGTGGCTTTTTGGAATGATGGTAATATCCTAAAACTGAACTGTGCTAACAGTTGTACAACTTTACAAATTTACCAGAAATCATCAAATTGCATGTCACTACACATAGGTAGTGGTGGTGTGGTCATCACTACAGCAATTTCTGTAACCTACATACCTCTGGGCCTCTTACTCCAAAAGCAATTGCCTAATTTTTATTTATTTTTTTATGTACCCACTTTTAAACTCAGAACCATGTGCATGCCAGGTAGGTATGCGGTGTCACTAAGCTACATCCCCAGACCTAATTGCTAAATTTTAAAGGCAACGGTCTTCATGCTGTATCCCTAGGAGCCTATAGAAACTTTTATTGGATCTAAAAGCATAAACTTTACTTTGGGCTTTTTGTGGGTTGATTCATTGGCACTACTGGGGCTCAAATGCAGGACTTTCGCAATGAATCACATCCCCAGGTTTTCTTTATTTTTTATCTTGAACCAAGATCTTGCTAAGTTGCCCAGGCTGGTCTTGAACTTGCAATCCTTCTGCCTCAGTCTCCCACGGTATCCTGGTCCTCAATTTTTATAAATTTCCCTTCCTAAAATTGGTCTGAATGTGAATCAGCGTGCCTCTTCCTCAATGGCCCACCCACCCACCTTAACAACTCTCCACACCTCCACGAATCCAAGCCACACAAGCCCTCAACATCAGTTCCAGGGAAGAAATCTTTGATGAATAATGAAACTCCTTAAACCTCCAGACTTGCCTGTTCTTCCCTGACTTACACTATCTTTGTCAATATGAAATCTGGATTTAAAAACAGGATATTCTGGACCATGTGGGGATCATGAACAGTCAAAGCCATATAGGATCATCAAATTTTTCAAAATTCACCAGAAAAAAATTCACAGAGAAAATTTCATATTCTGCAGGCTTTACTAAAGTAGTGACTTTTCTTTTTGAGCCAGAGTATGTTGACCAGGCTGGTCTCAAACTCCTGCTTCAGCCCCAGGCTTCAGCCTCCTGAGTAGCAGGGACTACAGGTACACGCTACTTCGCTATGCTGTGAAAAAAGTTTTATTTAGCCAAATCATAAAATATTTATTTCAATTTGTTAACCTTCACTTTAACACCTCTTATAATAAAATATGCACTATTCTTTTTCTCAAGATAAGAAAAATTTAAAGTTATTAAACAATTATTTTATATGATAGCCTTATAATATATAAGGAGGTATGACTCCGATATTCCTTTGGAAGAATATACACAAAATCTTTGAAGATGACCTGTTTACATTTGAATAATCCTGACTAACCCATGCCCTAATTCCCAGTGGCTGAGCTGCAGTTACTCAGCAAGGGGTACAAATCCTGAGGAAAAAAGGCCTTCAGACAATGGCCACATCACACGTGCCTGTGGTTAGAGCCAAGAGGGCGGGTCAGTCGGGCCTCACATCCCCTTCTCTCCCGGCTCCCTCAGGGGCCTCAAAAGCAAAGCTGCTACATGAGAGTGTATGAAAAGGGATTTTCTCGCGCAATGGATCAACTCAAAAGATTCTCTTTTGAGGGCTGCAGCCCTTTTACCTCCAAATAAATATGGAGGTACACACATACACACATGCACACGTGCGCCTAACATTTACCACAGATTACCTTGATCTGCACCAATGATCATTTCTTGAACAATTCTGCTTCTAGCAAAATTCACCTTCAGAAGCAGCCATTGTTCTGAACCAGCAGCAACATTTTAGCATAAACTATGTTCAATTCTTTGCAAAATGACTTAAGAAGGATACATACTAGTTAAACTATTACACTAATAAATGTCACCTATCTGACCAAACTCCTCCTACAACAATGAATACTCATTTGACAGTGTGCAAGGTTGGGTTACTAGGCAGGGGGAGAATATTTTCCAGAGAGGATGGAGACTCAAAGTCCACTTGCATTCAGAGAGATCCTGGGCTTTCTCCAGATAAGGCTGTGGGCTGTGCATGCTCCACAGACTTTATTAGATAACTTCTTGAACCCTGACATACACCCTGTCACCCTGGATGTTGTTCAAAACTCAGATACCCTAGGCTCCAAACTAGAATCTCCCACAATTTGGAACATAGCCTCTGTATTTTAACAAGTTTTCAGGCAAGTCTGTTGTTCACTTAAGTCTGTGAACCAGCACTCAGAAAGTCTAACAAAGTGTTTCCCAAACATCTGACTCATACAAATCACTTGCAGAGAATTCTTAGAATACAGAATCTAGGGCCCACTAAAATAACTACTTTACGTAGGACTCTTGGTTGCAAGTGGCAAAGACCCAGCTCCAACTGACATGGGTGGGGTAGGAAGGGAAAATAATATTCTGGCTCACATTATTGAAATCTTTGAGTTATTCTGACTTTCAGATACCCAAAGAATTTATCAATCAATCAATCATTCTGATGTCTTTTTCACCTAACCCTCTGGCAAAGATGGCTCCTAGCAGTATTAAGTTTATCCTAAGCAACTTGGCATCCCAGGACACCATGAGCAAGATTAGCCCCTTCCCCACAGATCCCTCAGGAGACCTGTCTTCATTCTGATTGGACTAACACGCTCCTGATCCCTCCCCTGCACCAATCACGGGAGCAGGAAGAAAGTCATACTTCCTGCCAGCTGCCTGCGGCCTGCTGCTAAGATATTTCTGCATCTAGACCATATGAGACAGAGAGGCTTTTATTCCAGTTTCTTTCTTCCCATTTCTAAAAGTTCTTTTTAGAAAATGTACAACACACAGAAAAGTATGAAGAAGAAAATTAAAGCAATCTATAATCATCCTATCAAAATTTTTAGATTCTTAGGAGCCTATAAAATGGTATGCACCTGTAGTCACCTCTCTGGAGAAGCAGAGGTGGGAGGATCACTTGGGTCCAAGAGTTCAAGAACTGCCTGGGCAACATAGCAAGATCCTGTCTCAGAATAAACAAACAAACAAAAACTTTACCCTTTACACTCACCACTGTGCACAGGATTTCCTGAATAGAATAGAACTCAATTCTATACAACAAAGTGCTTTATTGTGGCTCAGTCTTACAACACCTCCCAAACTGAAAAAAGGATAATATTTTAGTCATTTTCGTGTTTGTTCAACCAATACTGCTTGCTTCCTTTTTCTCATGAATTTATTCCTATCTCTACCATGGATACCAATGGGTATTTCCTAAGAATGATATTCTTTCAGTCGCAGTATAATTACCAAACCAGGAAATGACAGTTGTACAATACTGTTATCTCATGTACAGACATTATTCACTTTTAAGGGCAAGACTGAATCAGTGCCATAGCCCCAGAGCCTAGGGTAAGTAGCATCCTACACAGAGTTGTCTCAGTAAATGAATGGACTGCATCATGGAACAGCAGGAAAATCCCAAAAGAAAAACCCCCAAAGACTGATGAACGGTTGCCAGGCAGCCCAACCAGCAGATGATCATCCACGACACCTGTAGCAGGAAAGCTCCAGACACTGAGCCAGAGAATCCCACCTGTGAACAAGGCCCCAGGGGTTCACAGCCTGGCTTCGGAACCATTCTCTGGGGTTAGGGATGTAGTGCAGGGACAGTGTTTGCCTAGCAGGAATGAGGCCTTGAGTTTGACCCCAGCACTGGAGATTATCGCTCTCTAAGGAATGGATACAACCAGACAGAAATATATTTGCTCAGAAGCTGCTGTTCAGATCCGTTGCTCATGAGAAGGAAAGTGCTGCATGCCATGCGGTGTACAGAGACGGCCCTTGCACATGAGTCCCGATGCCAATCTTACCATTAGCTCCCAATCCCGGGATGTGACCAAGGGCCAAGACTACCCTGAGCCTTGGCATCCCTGAATTCCCTGACGCCAGGTCTCAAACAACACTCAATGATACACACTCAATGATTGAACCCGTATGTCTTGTTATTCTCCCTCCTGTGCAGACAAAGAAACCAAAGCTCTGCAGGAAGTTACTCACTTGGCTCAGGTGGCACAGCCAGTGAGGAACAAACCGGGATCAATTCCAAGCTTTTCATCCCCAAGATCTAGCTTCAGCTACAGAGCATTATTCAGGTTCAGGAAGGGCAAACAAGGAGAATGCTGAGGAATGAATACTTCCAGAGCACTTGCCACATATCTAGCTCCCAGGCTAAGTACTTTATGTAAATGTGTAATGCTCTAGACAGCACCTGACACAAGGACTTCCAGCATCCTCATCGCACAGGTAAGGGATACTGAGCCTCTAGGAGGTGATAACACCAAGATGACACCGTTGACAAGTGGCAGAGCTTTCAATCCAGTCCATCAAGCTTGTGTTCTTAACTACAACATGGTGTTGCTGCATATGCAAGAGAGAAATGATATGCTAGGGCCAGGAAAGTAGAGAATTGGGTCTGTCTGGCTTCCTGAGTTTCCTTTTAATGAGAATTGCACATGTACCTAGGGCAAGGAAGGTGGCCATGAGTACTGTCCAGACACAAGTGGACAACAATTGGGTGAGAGGTAAGCAGCTAAGCAGAGCCGGATCCATAAGATCTCCCCTCCTGAGATGCAGACAGTCAATCAGCTCCTGTGGCTGGAGGCCGCCTAAGGCACAGACCTCTGCAACAGCCAAATGCCTAGAAAAACCCAGAGAGTGAATGAAGGCAGCAGAGAAAGAGAGAAAACTGTGAGCCCTGGGCCTACTGTTCCTGATGCTAGGAAACAAGGTCTCTTCCATGTTCCAGAAGCACTTCAAAATTCTTTTAGGATCAGAGGACATTGATTTTTGAATTTTTAAACTAAAATACCTAGGCTAATTTCTCTATCCTAGACAGGGAACTAAACCTAATTCCCTTTCTCAAGCCTTCTGCTTCTCTCCTCTCACTTACTGCCCTTCAGTGACATTATTTTACTTGTACTTTTTGGAACAAGCTCTGCAAGCTCTGGCCTTGGGGCCTTTACATGTGCTAGTCTCTCTGGAATGCTCCTTCCTCAAGACTCCTTATCCTCATGCTCTCACCTAAACACCTCCTCAGGGTCCTAACCACCTATGCTAACAGCACCTCAGTCCACACTTGCCCCGCTCAAGTGTCTTCCCAGCATATCTCTGCTCCACTGGCATTACCTGTGCGTTTAGCATTCACCTCTCTTCTAGAATGTCAGCCCCAGGAGCGCAGCAACTGTGTCTGTCCTGAACCCTGCTGCAACCCTAGCTGGAAGGTGTCATGCTGCAGGTAGGCGCTCAGGAACTATCCAAGCGATGACGTCAGCCCGCACACTCTTGGGACCTTTACCCATGCTCTGCGTTTTCAACGTTTACCTCTCTTTGAAAGGTTTTACATTGATCAATTAATTTAATCTTCATAGAAATCTAGGGTAAGTGCTATTATTACCCCATTTTACAGAAGATGAAGCTGAGGCTGGGACAGGTTTAGTTATTTGCCCCAGTCCACTTTACCAGAAAGAAGAGTTCAGATATGAAGCCATGAGTTTTGGCTTCTGGCCTCATAACATCTAGGTGAGCAACCAGGGCTGCCAAGGGAGCAGCAGCTCCGAGGCTGCTCCGACAGGCCTCGGCTCCCTGTGCCGCCTCCTTGACAAGCACTTTTTTCTTCCATAGTAACTAACGGTCTAGAACCCTGTTCACTGCTGTTTAAGCTAAAGCTATCATGTTTGATGCCACCTTCTTCCCTTGTGCAGTGCAGCCAGGAGAACAGATGTTCCTCAGAACACTGACACTGCCTGGGTGGTCATCACAAACCCCTTTGGGGGACCTAAAAACACTCTGATGCCCAATTAACCAGGGCATACATGGGGGGGGTGAGCTGCAGGCTAAAACATTTGAGACACCTACTCCTGTCAGCCCCAGCATGGCATTTAACACAGTCAGGGAGTTCTGGTCAGGACAGAGGGCAGAGTCCAGGCTTAAACCCAGAGTCACAGCACAGGAATGAACATAAAAAGTGCTGCTCCTTGCCAGGTGTGGCGGCTCACACCTGTAATCCCAGGACTCGGGAGGCAGAGGCAAGAGGATTGCTGTGAGTTTGAGGCTAGCCTGGGCTACATAGTGAGCTCAGGACCAACCTGAACTACAAAGCGAGACCTTGTCTAAAAAAAAAAAAAGTACCGTTACTTGTAGATGAAAGAAGAGATGTCAAAAAACTGCAGGAAAGCTGCTGACATTCTACTGCAAATAAATCAATCAATCCACAATATTCCAGCCAGCCTCTGCCTCCACCGAGTTGCAAGGTGTCTAGCAAGCACCACCACCTCCTCCTGCTTCGGTGCCTTCACTGTGAATGCAAACACTATCAAACTCGCTCCACTGAGTTGGGGCAGAAGACAAAAAGGGAAGCATTAAAACAGGCCAGGGCCTGGGCTCATATTACGCTTTTCAAATTAGTAGAAAACGATGAATTATTCAGTCAGTGGTAGTACAGAAACAATTGATATTGGTGGATTAGATGTTTATCTCAATCTAAGGCCAAAATTAATTTCAGATGCTGAATTAAAAAAAAAAAAAGGAAGAAGTCATAGCTGGAGTGTGGTTTGGTGGTAGAACACTTGTCTAGTATGCGTGAGGCCCTGTGGAACTGCACTTCAATCTACAGTACCATAAAAAAGAAAAAAAAGAAGGAAAAGAAAAAACCATAAACTAAAAACATACTGCTAAAAAGAAAACATAATATTTATTTCATCCTCAATTGAGCGTGAAACGATAGGTAAAACCAAAACATAAAGCACAAGGGAAAAATAGCCTAACAACATAAAAATTAAAAAGCCTCAGTTATTTATTTTTTCAGTTGTTTAGTAACATAAAAAAAACTAAAAGATACAAATAACCAATCAGGAATATAACATTTAACAAAATGATTTATATCTTCAATATGTAAAGATCTATTAGTCAATAAGAAATAAAATGTTCTACTAGAAAAACAGGTAATTACTAAAGGAATGCATATAACTAGTAAACGTAGAAATACAATAAACCTTACCATAAATGAAATAAATGAAAATTATTCAGAATTGTGTTTTGGTCACCAAAAGAGAAAAGGATTAAGAAGCACGCTGAGTCTATTGTTGGTGAGGGTCTACGAAAATCTGGACTCAATGCTAACAAACTTTCTAGAACACAAGGCAGCAATAAATCTCACAAATATTTAAAATTTCTCAAATAAAACAGGTGTACAGGGGCACACCTGTTATCCCAGCACACAGGAGGCCGAGGCAGAAAGATAACTGCAAAAAAAAAAAAAAAGATGGCTACAAGTATGAGGCCAGCTTGGGTTGCACAGTAAGTTCCATGCCGGCGCCGGGGATTTAGCTCAGTGGTTCCAGCACCTGTCTTGCAAGGGCCTGGGTTCTCTCCCCAGGTAACTACATAAAATACTGGGTGTGGAGACTCACACCCAGCAGCAATCAGTACCACATATCACAGTGCCAGGTGTGGTGGCTCACGCCTGTAATCCCAGCACTTGGGAGGCAGAGGCAGGAGGATTGCTTTGATATGAGTTTGAGGCTGAGCTCAGGGCCAGCCTGAACTACAAAAGCGAGACCCTGTTTCAAAAAAACAGACAAACAAAATTTGTTATCTTTTTTTTCCCATTTATTAGCCTAAAAAAAATCTAAACTGCAGCTGAATGTGGTAGCACACCCCTGCAAACCAGCACTGGTTAGGCTGAGGCAGGATTGTCACAAATCTGAAGCCAGCCTGGGCTACATAGCGAGACCCTATCTAAAAAAAAAAGACAAAACAAAATTCAAACATGGGCTTGTATATTTTGTTTTTTTGCCTTTTTGGGGAGAGGTAACACTAGGGATTAAACCCAGGGCTTCTACACTGAGCTATATTTCTGGTCCTTTATTTTTTATTAAGAGAAATCTTGCTAAATTGCTGCTAAACTGCCCCGCCTGGGCTCAAACTTGCAATCCTTCGGCTTCAGCTTCCTGGAGTGCTGGGATTACAGGTGGGAACCATCACTCCCAGCAACAAAGGTTTTTGTTTATAACTATGAAAGGAGGGAGCAACCAGTACACCCGACAATAGGGCATCAACAGGATGGTACATTGCAGTCGTTAAAATCAATGCTATGGACCTCGACTCACTGCCACAGAGACTCTCCCTCCAAAGCAATCTATTAAAAGGAAGTACAAACTACACAACAGCTAGAGAGCACAACTGTAAAACAAACAGCTACTCTCATGTAGGTGTAGTAAAAATAGTTAACATGTGAGTAGTGCCAGACATTCCTCTTTTACATACATTTTTACAGGTAAGTCCTTGCAGGCCTATGAGGTGGAGATTATTACTATCACTTGTAGACAGGGAAGTGGAGGCACAGGGACATACAGCCAAATTCACAGTCGGTACATAGCGGAAGTAGGCTCTGACTCTGCCTCTTAAACACAATCCAGTACACATACAACGCCAGGGAAGGGTGCACTTAATGTCCTCTGGGCAGGAAGTATGGAGAAAGCTAACCACAGTGTCAAGATGGAGAGAGAAGACTTCTGTGTTTTACATACTGCTCTACGGTTTACAACTATCCTGTAGCTTTTGTACGCTTTAAAGAGAATATAAAATCTTTGCTAGCCATTCCTCGTTACACTGGTAGAAACACTGGTCACTGGGGTGACTATTCTCTTGGGACTGCTCCCTGGGCTGGACATACTCAATGGCTTAATAAGCTCTGTCTCTTCCAGACTCTGCACCCACCTCCTGAGAAGAATGACAGCTAATGTCTACTGACAGACCCTCTGGGAAGTGTCCCTTGAGCCCCATCTCCTCCAGCAGAAGTTAGAGAGCAGTTATTGCTCATTTTCTCTTAAAAGCAGAGAATTTGTAGTAGGCAGGGCAGGAAACTACGGAGGCCCAAGATGGAGTTGGGACGATCCAGGGGGGTCAAGATAAGACAAAGCCTGAGACCAGGGCTGACAAGAACCAGGCCCCAAGATGGAGACACAATGGCCAGGGCTGGATTTTTAAGTACTCAGCTCTAGTTGAACTGCTTGTAACTTCATAGGTGGACCTCAGCCTGGTGCAGAGTGCTCTGAGATGTGGTCATTTTCTTGTATAACAAACCCCTTGACCACGCCAAGGATTTAGCTTAGTGGTTCCAGTGCCTGCCTCACAAGTGCAAGGTCCCAAGTTCAATCCCTGGTGCATACATATATTTATCTATTTATACACATATGTCACCTAGACAAGATTCCAGTGGTAACATACCTTCAAGCCTGCTACTCCTTTCAGGAGCTTTCTTCTAATGAACTAAACTCCTATTTACCAAAAAAAGAAAAAGAGAAAAACAAATTCTTGCTGTGAGACCTAACTGTAAGCAGGGCAGGGATGGCAGTTTTCAGAACCCCCAAGGGATGAACAACGGTGCACAGAGAGAAGCAGGACCAAACTTAAGAACGCACTTTAAAGGGCCCACATGCCACACAAGACATACAGTCTTATGGGAGGTGAGCTCCCTTTACCTCCCGGGCACCGAAGAGGGTGATAAGGAAGATTTGATGGGTAAGAAGACTTTTGGCCCATCAGTTAAGCAGGTGCAGAGGATCAAAGTCAGGGCTTCGTACCTTATCTGTGCCACGTGTAAAGTTACGTACATGTTAGCAATAGAAAAGTCCCTGTTTTCTGTCCTGTAATAAAT
>PVIR01045986.1:0-10460 GCA_004026965.1 Petromus typicus
GGGTTCAATTCCTAGCATAAAAAGTAATTACAGCTAAACAGCAATGCAGACAACTTCTCAGAGGTAACAAATGGTCCCAGGGCCTGGAAGTAGTTGCTTCTTTCTCTAATAGCAAGTGGTCTTGATGGCAGCTCATTTATATAGCAGTTACATATATGAAGACTCTAAAATGGGCTTTCATGCTCAAAAAAGGAAATGGTTCTTTGGAGACTAACAGTTGATTACTTGTTCAACGAGAGCAAAGTTTTTTATTTCTACAAAGACTTTTTTGTTTATGAAATTTCTTTCAGTGCCTCAGTGTCTGGAAACTACCCAGGGTAATTTCAAGCAAATCTAAGAGAAAGTACAAGGTCTCCAAAAATGTTCTCAGGAAGTGCTCTTAGAAGCAGGACTTTCTCAGCCCGCCAATCTGAAAGAGAGGAAACGGCCCCTGGGAGTCTGCACAGCCAAATCAGGGTCAGCACTTTCCACGGCACAGAGTGCACGGTCTTTCTTGCTCCTGCTCTTCTTCCCATCTTAGTCGGGGACTAACCAGGGACAGTGATAAGTACAGTACTAAGACAGGTTTGATCAGCAGTAAAGAAAAGCAAAAGAGGATAGGCCCAAATGCTCCCCCTCTTCTGCACCCTGAGGCAGGTTAGGAAACAAGTAGAAAGGAGATAGGGAAAGTAGTAATTTTAAAATTTACTTCTGGGCTGGGGATTTAGCTTAGTGGTTCCAGTGCCTGTTTTGCAAGCGCAAGGGCCTGGATTTGATCCCCGGTATCCACATAACAATATAGGGCATGGAGACTCACACCCGGCAGCAATCGGTACTACATACCACAGTGCCGGGCGTGGTGGCTCATGCCTGTAATCCTAGCAGTTGGGAGGCTGAGGCAGGAGGATTGTTGTGATGTGAGTTTAAAAACTACAAGTTAGGACCCCAAACTAGTCAAATTTTATAAGGTCCTGAAAGACACAGTAAGCTTGAACCATTCCCTTTTACTTGTACAGTAAAGGCCAGTATGAACTACACAGTGAGATCTTTTCTCAAAAAATAAAAAAATTCATTTTTAGTGATTAACAAACAAAACTGGTTTCCCACCTTATTCGTAGAGTCAAGTTTCTGTGCCAGTGATTCTGGCCGTGGTCAGTGGCTGCCGAAAACGTCACAGTTACGCTGTAAAGAGCAAGACCCTCAGAGACCTCGTGACATATGGAGAGCAAGAGGAGCTGTATGATCCCTTCACCATTCAAAATTAAATGCCAAAACATGGAGGCTAACAAATAAGTGTGGTATTTTTTTTAACTTTTTAAAATTCACTTAATCAAATGATACATTTTGTTAAAAAAATTTACACAGAAATGAAACACAGGTCAGCAATATCTTTACAATACTAAAGAACTAAATCAAGGAATTTCTTTTTAAACATTCCCCCCCTTACTCCTAAAACGTGTTATGATGAGTGGGATGGTAGGAAGGGGCACAGTCGGAGCAGAGTCCCATGGCGGTGAGAAGCTCCCCCAGCAGTCGTCTTGCACTGAACCATAGCACTCTGGAGATTTCTCTGGGTACCCATCAAGCAATCCTGAACAAGATGGTGGTTCTTTGTTGTGATTTCTTCTTCCCTTTGTGTTGAACCCTTGAGGAATCTGTAAATAAAATCCTCCAGATGCCTCTGAAGTCAGGATTCTCTTTGTTTTTTCAGGTTAGATGATTAAGCTGAATTCTTGGTCCACCTGGAATAGATTGTTTTTAATGGGTTGTGTGTGTAATAGTCCCACTAAGTGGCTGATAGCTAGAAGTTAAGAAGGACTTCTCAAGTGCCCTGTATGGCTCAGAAGAGACTCCATCGATATTGAAGGACGTGTAGTAAAAATCCAGAAAGGGTCAGGGGTTTCTACGTTGCATAGTGATCAAAGCTGCCCAGGTACTCTAGTGCGGCTTGATAGCAAAACTGGTATTGATCCTCTGATCCAGGGCCTTTCTCTTTAATCAACCAAGGGCCTACTGTAAACTTTGACAATTGATATGTTCCACCTTTACTTAATGATCTAACATAATGGTTCTTTAACATGCCCAGAAATAGAATTTGTTTAATTTTAACCTTGATATGTTAAAGAAAGGAAAATATTTTACTAGCATTCTTATGTTTATTATTTAGGTTAGTCATTTATTTAAATCCTACCTGGTTCCAGAAAAGATTTAAACCAAGTAGATTACATGCAGAAATTGCTTAGTAAACAGAAAAGTCAGAACTTTGAATTCCTACTCAAAAGAATAGTAAATTCTCCTTTAACTAGAAATGTATGCTAACTTTTTGAGTAGTGTAATTAATTTATCAAATGACTGTCAAGAAGAAAGCATTTAGTATTGATCCTTGTCAGTTGAAAATTATTCTGAACTCTATTAGCTTCCTAGGTTAAGATTCTCCCTAAAGAGGAATATTGTTTAATATTGAAAGAGGTTCGAGATATAACAGAGACTCACGGTCTCATTCTGAATTTTACTTATTGGTCTACAGTTTACATAACTAGAGGCAATTATTTGTCTAGTTTTGTTACCAATGGAGACTGCTACTACCATCTAGTGGTTGAGACCAACAGTGCTACTAAACATGCCACAATCCTGATTTCCTCCTACTCTCCAAAGAAGCTCCACCTTAGAACTCAAAGGGTAAGGAAGCAACCCTAGAGCAACCAACCCTAGAGAAAGGTAGGGCTTACAGGGTCCTAAATCTAGAACACATATGAGAGAGGCTTACTTTTGTGTTTAAATATGATATATCTTTTTCTTTTCAATATTTTCTTCTATTTTTGTTTGTTGTTTGATGATCTTCTAGTGGTCCACATTCATCATTTTATATCATTTTCAACATTTAATTACATTTTGATTTTCATTAATCCCCCTCATATCCCTACACATGCTTGACTAATACCTAAGATCACTTACAATACTGCTTGACAGTGAGCTCTGTATTCACAAAAGCTGTAAATCTAAAGGGATTGTTTTACCAAGAAATTCACATTTTATATGCATGGATATAGCATTTCCTTCCCACAATGACTGATGAAGGAAGCTGGCTCCTGGGCCACCCTCCAAAGGCATGGAATGCTACTTCAAAGTCAGGACCACTCTGTGCTACACTGGCTGTTTTCAATGTTGTAGTACCACCAGGTTTTCTAAAGTTTCATTTTTCAAGAATTATATTCCCCAGAACCTTCTTCCCTATGCAGTTCTTGGTTTAAATTTGTTAGTGATAAGAACTAGTATTAAATTTAGAAGGTAGTAATCAGGAGAGGTCATTATACTTGGGAAATATCAGCCTGTTTTCTGTTGCTATAATAAAATACTCGAGACTGGATAATTTATAAATAAAAGTTTATGTAATTCATATTTCCAGAGGATGGGAAGTCCAAGAGTGTGGCACCAATGTTTCTCAGTATCTGGTAAAGATGTCTTTCTGGAATCAATGTATGGCAGAGGGTACAGGGTGAGGATCAGAAAGTATGCTCATTCCAGTCTTCCTTCCTTTTCTTACAAGGTTACTGATGCTATCATGGGAGATGATATTCTCCCAAGCTGTCTTCAATTATGGCCAAGGAATGGAAATCAACTACTTAGAGTGGAGAGCTAAGAGTAGTATAGAGTTGTGCTCTTGGAATAGAACCAAGATATAATCAAATATACATCTTATCCCTAAAGTAGAGACAATGTTAAGACACATCCCAGAAGGATTTCAAGATTCCTGTGGAATAGCAACTCTACATGCCTTCCATTCTTACTTCTTATGAATGGCAGTATTTACTGTAATTATTCTACCCCTAGAAGACAGAGGTGCTGTGAAGATAACTTGTTTAATACATACACCTCAAATCGAGCAGGGCTGCAGTGGGATCTGATATGTGTCATGGGACTGTGAACCTGACAATGTCTGGAAGATAGTTTGAGGGTGTTTTGGTTCGAGAGTATTTGGAAGTTCGCACTGGAAGACTGGTTCCTGGTTCATCCCTTTCAGGTTTTCTAGTTGTTTTCCTCTTCCTGGATGCCACTTCCTAGATGCCACAGAGTGAGCAGGTTTTCTCCACCAGGCCCTTCTTTACCACAGTCCGGAAGCTGTGGAACCAGCTGGCCATGGGTGATACTTCTAAAATCATAAGTCAAAATAAACCTTTCTTCCTTTAAATTGTTATTCTCAGGTATTTTGGTAACAGCAATGGAAAGTTAACTAACACAAGAAGTGATTTATGCATGAATATGGATGAATCATTTGTAGCCAAGAGAAATAAATCTGTTAGGTTGTGCGTTTGTGTTCTAATTCTTCTTTCCCTTCTTGGAGTACAATTCACCTTGGGCTGAGTACACCTTTGTCTTAGCCATTGTCTTGTCACTGGGACAAAATACGCAACACTTATAACTTAAAGGGAGAGTCTATTTTGGCTCGTGTGTTTAGCTGTGGTTGACTGGCTCTCTGGCAGGAAAGATGGGGGAAGGGGCTGGTGGAGGAAAACTGCTCACATCATGGTGACTAGGAAGCAGACAGTGAAAGGAAGAACCAGGGAGGAACACATGCCCTTCTAGGTTCTGACCAAGAAAAAGGCACATTTGGCTACTGAACTTACAGCGGCTAATTCAACTGATGGGTATAGAACCTTCCAAACCCTTGATGCTTTGTGGGGACACTCCAGATCTAAACCGTAGCAACATTCCTCCCCAACAGACTTTTGGCTTGGTTCTAAGACTTGGCTTGGTTCTAAGACAGTTCTTGGCACGTGAGGTTTAATGTACTGTTGTGGTTTGGGGTCTTTGACTTCTGCCATCCACTGTGGAAATAATAAGCAGGGGGAGCCATTATTCTAGAAAAAGGCCTAGGCAGAGCTCGTCTGAGTCTTGAGTCATTGCCTGAGTCGCAGTTATCCCAGTCCATTCACCTGTGGACCCATGGGTGAAAACAAGTGTGCAGTTTTAGCCCCTGAAATTGCCAAATGTTTTATATAATGTTATTGCAGGGTGGGCAGTGGCCCTTCGGGCTAGTGACATGGCACATTCACTCAGTTCCTGGTTAATCTCATGGAGTGCCCAGATCCTATGTTTGACACTGAGCAGTTCGATCTGAAATGCATCCCCGAATCCATGTGTTGAAGGGTTTGTTCCAAAGGCAGAGTATCCAAAGTGGGACTTTTGGAGGTGATTGGGTCGATGAATTGAATGATAAATTTGTAGTTTAATGGACTATTGGGAGGTGATGGGAACTCCGGGAGGTGGGACATAGTTCAAGGACATAGGTCCTTGGGGTGCGCCCTGGACATTTTATCCCAACCGCTTCTTCTCCTTTCCCCATGTCTTCCTTTAAGTTGTTTCTGTCGGCTATTTGGTCACAGTAAAAAAAGATGATTAATATAGGAGAGGTCTTGTTAAGATCACAAGTAATGATTTTCTTAGAAAAATTTGAATTTAAAACAGTTTAATATTCCTGTTGTTTTTATTTCTTCCTTAAATCATTGTCATTTCAGAATCAGTTTGTTTCTACAGGTAACATTCTACCCATCCTCACGCAAGGGAGGCCAGCACAAATTAACTTATTCATACAAATTGCAATGATTTATTTACTTGACTTATTAAGATTTAACTCTTGCTTTATGTCTAGAGTACACTCTCAAATACTTTTGAGAGTAGTTCTCTGAACAAGATTGGTCCTTTAGCATAAAATGTAGATGTGAGGTTATTAGAAGTTTAAAAATACGTTTTTTAAAATTGCTTGTCTCTTTCCATTGACTAATTTATCTTCAATGCTAAGTGGATGTGGGGAAAATTTAATGAAGACAATTTACCACAGACTTAGACAAAAAATAAATTTGATTCGGGAGCATCACAAATTATAGAACCTCTGAAACGAAAAGGACATAGAAAGGTCATCTGGTGTGTCCTTCTTCACACAGACAGGTTTGCCTTGCTCATTACAGTTAGGTGAAAATCCATCCTAATTCTGAAGACATCTTGAGAAGAACATCTCAATAGCTGTCTCGTTTTGCTAATGTGAAATATACATCATGTGTGGAAAATCTGTCTGCAGGACATCTAATTTCCTCATAGTGGAGTTTATTTCCATAACCCATTTCCTTTAAATGAGCCTTCATTGATGGCACAAAGGATTTCTGCTAACCAACCACTTTAGAAAAATAGGATTGAAGGAGATCATAGTACCTATAAAGCTCTTAGAATAAGTCTAGCACATAAAGGGCTCTTGGTGTATATCAGCTCTCTTCATAGTAATTATCATTGTTATTAAGAGATATAGCAAGTTATTTGTCCATGTGGTGATTCAAAAATAATTTTGGGATTCACAGCTCTTACTGCCTGGTGGTAGAGGGTTGGGTATGATATGCTGAGCTGCGTCCAGGGTCAGTGAGAAGGAATGCACCATTAGGGGTTGAAATGAATGAAGGTAGAGGATGTGAGAGGAGTGACACATTTGTCATGTTTGTATTATTAACTGTAAACTCTTTGCGGAAAAGGACCTTGTCTTACTATTCTGGGGCCTCTAGCTCTTAGCATAGTGCCTAGCACAAAAAGATATTGATATATTGCATAACTGAGCCTTAATTATTTTAAAAAGTCACCCAGGCCAGGGATAATAGTGTATGCCCATAATTTCAGCACACTGGGACACTGAGACAACAGGATCAAAAGTGTGAGCCCTACTGGGCAACTTTGTAACTTAACAAAACTCTGTCTCACTAAAATTAAATAAATAGCAGTATTGGGGAAGAACTCAGTGTGAAGATCATGCTTCAATTCATAGTATAATAAACAATCACTCAACAAAATATTTGTAAATTACCAAGAAAATGTTATAGCTGTCTTCTAGTATAGTGGTAGAATTTTAAAAAAAATTTGTCCTCAGACTACTGTTATTTCTCAGGCCAATCCTTTCTTTTTTCTTTTTCTTTTTCTTTTTTTTTTTTTTTTGAGACAGGGTCTCGCTTTGTAGTTCAGGTTGGCCCTGATCTCAGCCTCAAACTCACATCATAGCAATCCTCCTGCCTCTGCCTCCCGGGTGCTGAGATTACAGGCGTGAGCCACCACGCCCGGCACTGTGGTATGTGGTACTGGGCGTGAGTCTCTATACCCAGTATTGTATGTGGTTAACTGGGGATTGAACCCTGGCCCTTGCGCTTGCAAGACAGGCTCCAGAATCACTGAGCTAACTCCCCGGCCCAATCCTTTCTTTTTCAACCTTCTCATCCTCTTGAATTCGCCCACAGAGATTACTGTGGTTCTCCTAGGAAGGTATTCCGAGTTCACCCAGACTGTTCATGAGGTAATAAAAGGCGTAATTAAACCTCATGTCTGTAACAGCCTTGAGCATCATGATGAGTTCTTATATTTCACACTCCCCATCGATGCTGCCTGCCACCACAGTGGCTTCTTATGTGATGAATGGCAAAGATAAAAGTCAGGGGACGTGTTAGTCCACGCAGCGAAGCAGAGCCTGCACACGGCGCTTTGCCTTGTTGAGGGTCTCTGCCTGCTTTCCTAGGTGAGCGCAGCGAAGCTTGCTGGAGGACTTGATCGTCTTTAGCTCTCCCAAGATTGTTAAAAGAGTCGTAAGGGCTGAGAAAAGAAAACCCTGGGGACGAAGTAAGAAATATGCTCCGTGTTGGCTCCGGTAGTCTCTGCCGTTCTGCAGCCAACTGAGTCACACCGTTAAACCCATCTGCTTACATGAGGTCGAATACAGAAGAAGGTGGAGAAAGGAGGGGAGAAATCTTCTTTTTAGTTCTGTTTGGGTAGATGCCATGCTATTATTCTCCTTTCCACTTTCAACTTTTTTGTTGCCCAAATCGTGCACTATTAGATTTATTTTTTTTAAACCGAGGGGAGAGATGAAGCTGAGAACAGGAGTGGAGAGAAAGGAGCACAGCTTGGGGTGGAACTTTTGCATTTAATGAGCTCAGCGGGGCTTTATTCCATTTCTCTTAGGGTAGATAGAATTTTGGATTTGATACTTATTTCTGACTTTTCTCAGTTATTATTTTTTCTATTAGTTTTTTTTTTTTTTACCTGACTTTCCAGAAAGGGGAATTAAGGAGATGACTATGGTGGGAGAACAGGGAAGTGGATGTGGGAAATTTCTTTTTCCTGATGAGAACAGGAAATGGTGCTGCTTGTCCTGTCCTGCCGGATGACTGGAGAATCCTGTCACTCCCCAGCCTGTGGGGCTCTTCCGAGATTCCCTTTGCCCTAGTCTCCAGCTCTGAGGGCATCTACCAGGAGCCTGTGAGATCACTGTGAGATCTGAAGGCTCTTACTGAACTTTCCTGGGCTGATCTCTTCTGTAAAGTGGGAGTGATAACAATGCTGGCATTATGAAATCAAAATGAGAAAATAGACTTGGCCAATGGCAGGTGCTGCATGAAATTGTGAAATAAATAAGCCCGATTATCGATCAGTTTCTTGCCTTGGGGAGTCAGAACTGATAAGGAGTCTTTCATTGACTCCTTAGGTGATAAAAGGAAGGAGGTGATAAAAGCATGGAGCCCAACACAAATGAAATGGAAGTTCCCTGCTTCAAAAAGCACCATGAATTTCACAATGGCAACAGCAGGGCATGAAATGAAGTGTGAGGCCCTCAAGTGTCTGTGTTTCAGTGCAGCACATGCCTATAAAGCTGGTGCTGGGGACAGGAATAGGACTTGACTGACCCACGAGGACTGTGCTGCTTCCAGGAATTGCAGTGGGAGACTGTCTCAAAGCTCTGAATATCTCACTCCAGCGTGTGGCAAGGTGGTCTGCAATGAATTTTAAAAACAATAAACCATGCAACATATATGTATACATGTCAGCTGTTGACAAAGCTGCCTTTGAAGCAGGGAACAGAGCCTTTCTTTTCACTGAGTAGCAATCGATTCCGTGTTTTCTTCCCTTCCCCAGACTTGGCAGTTTTATGCTGCATTGCCTCCAAAAGCCACCTGCCTAGAGTCATAATGAGGTGTCAAGAAACCACGAGTGGTTGAGTGACGGCGTGTGTACCATGCTTAATGTTAAAGTGGCTTCATGCAGAGAACTGAAATGACACAGATGATTCATTTACACATTTATTTTCTATCTCACTTATTCTGCCAGACTGAAATGGAGAACAAAGCCAGAAATTCCATCGACATTTGGACATAAAGTAAACAAGTATTTTGATGTTGAACAATTGTACAGACTACTACATGCATATCAGTATGCTGATTGGTGCAGCGATATTGAGTTGATCAACAAAACTATTAATATGAAATCACATTTTCTTTTAATGGAGTTAAAATGCAGCAGATATGAGGACACTGATACAGACACCATTAAGTGGGATAGAAATGCATTCACTGCATCAGTGGTGCGGGATGGACAGCTAAACCAACAGTATACTAAATTATATCCTCTTCATAAACTTAAAACTTTTTGTTTGCAAATATAATAAGAAAACTAGCAGAAGCAGATGAATGAGAATAGACAAGACCCAACTACTTATGCATATGCTTTAGCTCATATTAAGAATCTGTATTTATTGAATTTCAACATGGTATAAGATGAAAGGCTAACACTATTATGTGTGGAGAGAAAATAACTCAATTGAAAAGTCTTAATAAAATACTGATTGTGCTTCTTTATCCCTGCAGCATTTAGAGCATTAATAGATTAGTGTGAAAACCCTCTAAAACACTGACATTAATAAAAGTGAATTATGCCTCATGCCACTGTACCCATAAACCTAATATCATGTATAACTGAGAAATATGAGGATGTTTTATTTAATGTATCTATCTATGTAGTGCAATTTTAAGAGCTATTTGTTTAGTGTTTAATTTCTGATACTTTATTCCTTAGGTTTTAAAAACAGTTTTGAGCATCTTTAATTTGGGAGATGCTGGGAACTTAATAGAAATAAAATCCCTACAACTTGAGAAAAAAGACTAGATTGTGTATTAATCTGCTTTATAGAGAAGTCATCCGGTATTATACCCAACAAAGTTTTTCATATCCATTAATTATTGAGATTACTGGATGACTTCACTATACATTTTCAGAATTTTTTTTCTGAAAATCCTCACAGAATTGGTCTGAGTTTAACAGTGACCTTATAATTCTAGCATTAAATTTAAATTAGTAAGTTTTGAAAGACTGACAAGTTTTCAAAAATATGGTTCTAGTAAACAAACAGAAAAAATAGTAGGTAATCCAGGCTCCTGACCCTAAGCACAGGTGCACCCACATGTACATATGTACACACACACATGGCTCCCACAAAGTCAATGGACTTTCAAGGAATATGCACTATCAATTCTCTCTTTATCCTCTTTGCCCTCTCCTCTCCTCTCTTCTCCTCTCTTGTCCCCTCCTTCCCTCCTTCTCCTCTTCTCTCCCTTTCCTGTCTTCTCCTTCTCCCTTCCTTCCTCCCATCCTTCCTTCCATCCTTCCCTCCATTTCTACTTTAC
>PVIR01045987.1:0-10459 GCA_004026965.1 Petromus typicus
ACAGTGGAGAAGGGTTCCTTCTTCTCTGAAGCCTCGCCAACATTTGTCTTTGGCTGATTCTGAAATGGCATCCATTCTATGTGGAGTGAGATGAAATCTCAATGTTGTTTTCATCTGCATCTCTCGAATGACTAATGATGTTGAGCATTTCTTCATATGCTTCTTAGCTGCTCTTACTTCTTCCTCTGAAAAATATCTGTTCATTTCAAATGCCCATTTTTGAATTGGGTCATTAAATTTGAGTGGGATGATTTTTTTTTTTCAGCTCTTTATATATTCTAGATAGTAGCCCTTTGTCTGAGGCACAGCTGGTAAAGATTTTTTCCCACATTGTTGGTTGCCTTTTTGCACTGTTGGTGGTTTCCTTTGCTGGGCAGAAGGTTTTTAAAAGAATAAGGTCCCATTTGTTGATTTCCTAAGCCAATTTCTGTGCTATAGAAGTTTTGTTCATGAAGTCTTTCCCTAAGCCAATGTCTTCCAGTTTTACCTAACCTGTTTTGCAGAAGGTTTAGAGTGTCTGTTTTAATACTTAGATCTCTTATCCAGTTTGATTTTAGCTTGGTACACGGTGAAAGAGTTAGATCTAGTTTTAGTCTTTGGCAAGGTAAAGCCCAGTTTTTCCAGTATCATTTGTTAAAGAGGCTATCTTTCTTGCATTGAGGATTTTTGGCTCCTTTGTCAAAGATAAGGTGGCTCAGTGTATCTGGAGTAGTTTCTGGATCTTCTAGTCTACTCCATTGATCCTCGGGTCTGTTACTTTGCCTGTACCTTGCAGTTTTTATCATGGTGGCTTCATAGTATAATTTCAGGTTCAGAGTTGTAATACCCCCCACCAGGTCCCTGTTGCTTCGAATTGCTTTGGCTATTCTAGGTCTTTTGTGGTTCCAGATGAAAGTTTGGATTTTTTTCTCTAGATCTGTGAAATATGCTATTGGGATTTCAATTGGGATTGTGTTGAATGTGTAGAGTAGTTTGGGGAGTATAGTCATTTTGACAATATTGGTTCTTCCTACCCAGGAGCAAGGTATGTCTTTCCATTTTTTGATATGATCTTCTATCTCCTTTTTCAGAGTACTATAGTTTTCAGAGTAAAGGTCTTTCACCTCCTTTGTTAGATTGATTCCTAGGTATTTTTTTTGGGGGGGTGCTATTGTGAAAGGGACTGACTCTGCAATTTCTATCTCAGTGGGTCTATTCTTGATACATCTCTTTGTGGCTAGAAATGCCATGATTATTATGAAAATATGGTCGTATTTAAGTTGTGGAGTAAATCTTGAAATATTGAAATATTTGGAAAATTACAAATTCAGCGACTTCACCAACAGTTAAAATTTTCAAGTGTCTTAGAGATTTATAAAAACACAAAAAGGTAAAATATGTAAATATATCCACCCTTCTCAGAGTTAAAATTGTCAGTATTTCTTATTTCATTTACAAGTTGTTAAAGAAAGTGAAAATTAGTAGAGTACATGTGAATATTTTCTAAATGATTCCAAGCACAAGAAAATTAAGAATGGAAGTCAGGATGAGTGAATTTCCTTTGTTCTACTATTCTCTCACACAAATGCATTTTCTCCTAGTCACCCATGCTAGCTGGCCTTAGAAGATCACACTAATGACAAACTAAAATTAGCAACCACATGCTTTTTGCCTAAAGCAAACTACCACTGAAGGATGGAAAACAGAACAGAGAAACACTCTAACTTCAAATTGTATTTAAAGATTTGTTGTATATACTTTTGAACAGTGAATTTTATTACTACAAAGCCTCACCAAACAGAATTACTAGGCTTAAATAAGCCTTTAATATTTACTATCACCCATATTCCTGTTCCTCGGTGAGACAGAAATAATATAAAAAGAAATCCCTGAGCATTTTCTACTTTGTTCCTTGATTGTCATTTCTCATCTGTGTGAAAGGCAAGAGTAAATAATCTCTATAAAATACTTAAAAGGCTCATTAAAAATATGAGCCACAAGTAGAAACATTGTAGTTTTGCTATCTGTTTTACTTTGGGTCTGGATGTCCCCCCAGATTCTTCACGTTTTTTCGGAGGGTGTTAAATCTGGAATGTGTGATGCTGGAGTTGTGTTATTACTAAACTATTATACATGAATGGTTAATTTTGACCCGCCCTAATCCCAGTGGTGTGGATAAGATAAAAAGGGACCAAAGATTCTGTGAAACTCTCTCATTACCTTGATGCCTTCTGTGTGCCGTGTTCTTCTCAGGGTGCTTATTTGCCATGCCAGCCTCAGAGCCATCCCATTGTGGACTGAAACCTTCATGAGCTAAATAACCTCTTTCATTGTAACTTTGAGTGTCAGGTATTTTGTCTCAGGAATGATGAAAAAAGTAATTGAGAGTGTCATAGTCTTTGTACCTTATGTAGCCAACAAACTGGAAGGCATCAAAAATGATTGTGAATCAGTAAATCTCATTGGAAAAAAAAGTTTCATGTCTGTATTGTTATATTTGTCTGTGTTTTGAATCAGCCCCTTTGCTTTGTAGAAAGTGATTGCAAAACATTTTAGCAGAAAAAAAAATTTTGATCATATGCAGCTTATTTTGTTGTTTAATTTTTAGTGATATCTTAATGACAACAGAAGTTTTAAAAGAGATGATATTTTTGCTCAGCCAGTGTGGCTGAACATTATATACTAAAATATTCACTTCGAAGTTTCCCAATTTGAACATCATAGAGGAACTCTGAAGAAAACTTTAAGACTGCTGCACCACATAACATAGAAATAGTGTTCAAGGATGGATATATTTTTATTTATTTATTTATTTATTATTTATTGTGGTACTGGGGATTGAACTTGGGCCTGTGTGCTTCCAAGGTAGGTGGGATACCACTTGAGATTAATCCCCAGCACAGGTGGGCAAAGTACTAAGCACAAAAAGACTATTGTCATCACTCTGGCACCAATTTGTGGATGGAAGTAAATCACAGAAAGTTTAATAACTTTCTGAAATTTGCACAGATGAATGTCACACATAGCCTGGGTGAATGTAGTCCAAGTATATACACTGTGCGCCATGTTTATTTCTTTACATATTTTTGCATTACTTACCAAAAATAAAGAGTGAAACAAAAAGTAAATTCTAAACTAAGAATAAATTACAAAGAAGAGTGTTAATGGTACATTGTTGATTGAAAAGCATATACAGTCATTTTTGTTTCTATAAAAACTATGTGATATTAAGTTTTCAGCTCTTCAAAGTATAAATAATGGTGTAATCTAAGAGGTGGTTATCTAAAAAGATAAGTTAAAAGCAACCAAGGGATTGAAGCTGTGGATGTAACTCAGTATCTTTTACCAGCTGCCTATACAGAAAGCTACTAGCTACTTGCTTCCCCCAAAGCCAAATCAAACACACAGACTTAAATTACAAGCATTCAGATAACATTCATTTTGTTAACATGGCTTTAATTCTGCTTATCCCATATGAAGTATTTTCACTAATCATAGAATCTGATTATCTCCTGTCCAATATGAGATATTACTTTCTTTAATTTTAAAGTAGATGTGGGAAATTAATTTCCTCAGATATGAGTGTGAGGAAGGAATGAATATTGCTAGAGTGATTTTTGACTATAGATTCATTGAAGTGAGTTTTTAAAAATTTTGATGGATTACTTTCATCATTGGATATATGAATTTAATGGATCTTGGATTTAATCCAAGCATGCACATTTTTAAAAAGTTATCTAATTGACTCATAAGAAGAGTCAGGGTTAAGAATTATTGAGGCAGAATATAAATTATGAAGCTTTGTCATTTAAATAAAATAAAAAATATCTAAATGTATAGCCTTCTACATTATCAGTGACAATATCAGTGAAGAGTCTTTCAATAAAGAAGAAAGCAGTATTTTTGCTGCATAAAGTTTCCAGCACTGAACTGGAAGTTGGTAGATTTTTCAACTCCTGCAATTTTGTTTTCAATGTTACAGGGAAAGAGGTTTATGTTGAGAATTCTGTGATGAAGACCTAAGCATTATACATTCAGAAAAATCACAATAAAATAGACAAATGAAGAAGAGTTTGTATTTAGTCTTCAATTCTAGCAGAAAAGATGGAATTGTATTCATCTTTCAGAATTTCCTGACCATACAGCTTTGCTCAACTTTCTTAGCTCCTCAAAGTTTATTTTTGTGATGTGAAGTGAAGATAGTAAAATCTTACAAACTGCTCAGTTTTTAAGAGATTTACTAATATTGTGTGTACATTAGCTCTGCACTACAAAAGAGTGTGACATCAGAAGAAGGTTGCCAAAATTCAACATAAGTATGCAATTACTCATAATTTTCAGAGTACTTTCAAAATTAGAGATAAAGTTCCAAAAACAGGAAAGATCCATGTAAGGACACATTATTCAGAGTCAGTCAGTCTGCTGCAGTCTTCTAAGATGTACATCTGAAGTCAGTGAGCTGAAATACGCCTTTAATTATGAATACCCTCATGGTTTCAGCTTCTATTTATTCTACTGGTACTGGACAGTCGTGGCATTAAAAGTTAAATCACCCATAACATTATTGACCCACTATGACCTTATATGCTGCCCATATAAACACAGCAAATGAAAAAGCAGATATAAAATGAAAACAATTATGAAGGGATACATGATTCATATAAGTCATATTCAAAGTTATCTAAGAAATGTGTCTTATAAGTTACAGTTGGTGTCATTGGTTTATAATATCTGATGACCTGTCCCAGAGTAAGTTATATATATATTAAAATTCTGCCATCACTGACTCTCAATCGAAGCTATTTAACTCAATATCTAGAGCTAAGAATATAATACAGTGAGGGGGCCTTGTTGAAACTCAAGTAGGGCATTTGGAGTGATAGGCTTTAGGGATAAAACTCAGTAAAGTTTTGCCTTGCTACCTAAAGATTACATTGCTCTTTTGCTTATGAAGCCATTATGTACTAGATTTCAAGTATTTATTCATTTAGAGTCATTGAAATTGACTGTGATCTTATCATTACCATTACCCAAATTGCTTTCTTCCATCACTGCAAGTGAAGAAGTAATGGGGCCGTGAGGTGAGCTTTTATAAATAATTCATAGTCCCTGCTCTTCCTAACACATAGACTGGTCCACCTGGTCTTACAAATGAAATATTAGTGTCAATATGATGAGCCAGAATTGAGATTTAAAGCAGTATTTTTCTGTAACAATAGAAAAAAATTATCATAATTAAAAAAATATATCTAGTAAAAGATATCTGTATGGAAAGTGCTCTGAAATAATAAAGAAACTATCATGCTGTGTTTGTAAACTGTCCTTTTCCTTTTGTTCCCCACATGATTTAGAAGGCAGAAAATTTAAGAAGGCTGAGGCAGTCTTTCTATGCAGCACATTAAATATTAATATTAAATGAGAAATTGGAAAAGGACCATCCTTTCAGAAAGGAAATAATATTCCCTCGACTCATTTTGGAAACTATCAAACATAAGTAATCATTTCAGATGTATCTCTGTTAATAACATATTTATCATTATTCTATAGCATCTCTCAGAGTAATTGTGTGCTTATTGGTCAAAATTTGACTTGATCTCAGCAAACCTCATTGCTTTTCTATAAAATGAAAATATAATACCTGTTAATTTTTACTCTTAGTGACATCTTTGTAAGATCTTTGTTAACAAAGCTAACACATCCAGCAATACAGAGCTGCAGTTGCAAAAACCTAAAAATAATTATCTTGTGACACCCAATGCACTATAAAGAAAGAGAATGAAAGGCAAATTCATGGGGTTAAATTCCTGTCTCTCTGGTTTGTTGCTTTATTCCTAAAAATTAGAAGAATCCTAGCATATACAAATATTCAGTAAATATTTGGAGAACAAGATAAAGATTTTTACTTAATGCTAAAAATGCACCATTAGTTTTATGAATGATTAAGAATAGTTGCAATTTTAGGTTCAGTCAACACCAAATCTGTGCTTAATAGTTTTATATTTGCTGTAATATAAATTCACTGATTTACCTCTGCAAATGTAACATAATATTTTTGCTTAGTAAATTTAGGCAAGCTCATTTCTCTCCTGTTAATCCATCAGTCAATCAAACAGTTCCCCAACTCATTCTTTCCATTTAATGGCCATCTACTGTAAAGACTCTTTTTCCAGCCCTTCACATGAGTGACCCTTTCTCTCTCTTCCTCCAAAATTCCAAAGTCACCTGGGAAAACATCTTCCCCAATTATATTTATTCCTCACTTCACTACCTCATTCATTGTATTATTTTCATATAATAACTGTTTGCTTCATAACCTTTACTACCACCCAGCAAGACCTTGTTACATCATTTGTTTACTTGATTTTTGTTTGTTACTCTCTATTTCAAGATTAAGGACTGATCCAGAGTCTTGACATTAATTTACATCCTTAACCTCTTTTCAAAATTAATTTGTTAATTTCTTAATTTTTAAAAAGGTCTGACACAAGATCTCACTAAGTCACACAGTCTAGTCTTGAACTTGTGATACTCCTGCACCAGGCTTCAAGAGTGAAGGAATCACACGGAGGTGTCACCAGAGCAGACTAGCAAAATATTTGTGATCTGATTCATCATGACATTTATCATGTAGAAAAACTGAAGACACTCTATTTTGTGTTTTTAATAACTGCACTTTATGGTTATTTTATATGTAACATATAGATTTAACTTTTAAACCATGTTAAGGAGATTTCCTTTCTTTTCTCTAAAGTTTACACGGAAATGGCTTGTTAGTGAACTATTTTTTATTCAGTAACTGTCCTATAATACATATATAAAGTAATATGTCAAATAAAAATCAAATTATTAAAAACAGTAAAGTGAGGGAAACTAATAAAAGATTCTGACACTTTTTCATTTTACTTTTCCTCTTAAGAGGAAAAAAGTCAAGTTCCAATGTGAATCACAGGGAAAATAATGTATTCTTGAACTAGTGAACAGAAAGTTGGCTGAAGAAGTTCTCCATGTGTGGAGTCTTCGCAAATCTGCCCTTTCCTTCTCATCTCTTCCATCTGGTTTCCTCCATGGTAAACCTATGAAAATACAAACACATTCCCAAAGACTTTTGTCCATATCTACTCTTCTAGTAATTTTTCCTTATAGTAATTTAGGATCATGATTCTTTCCAGAAACAGTCTTGGGGCTGGAATAGAAACAGCCATTGTGACTATTCTGTGTAGAAAATCTCTCTCTCTCTCTCTCTCTCTCTCTCTCCCTCTCCCTCTCCCTCTCTCTCTCTGTCTCTGTCTCTTCTTTCTGTTATCATCTCTCCCTGTTTCATACAGGGGATTGAACTCAGAACATCACACTTATGAGGCAAACACTAGAGCCACTGAGCTAAATGCTTGGCCCTAGCCCTACATGAGTTCTTGTACAACCTGACTTGAAAAGAAAGAGATGCACTCTTTCCTCCTATGCCTCAATCACTGCAACACTTCTGGCTGCAGGCCCACAAAGAGTGGAAGCACTTGCCCCTCAGATCTGGTCCTAGATGTCTACTCAGCAATCATTTCCTGAATGTCTACCTTACACTGACCAGTGATAAATTAAGGGAAATAAGAAAAGATTTCTGCTATCCAATGTTCATTGCTCAGAGAGATGACCTGTATGGAAATAAGAAAGGGGCTCTCTTATGCAACTACATTACTAGAGTTATAACTTGAACACAGGAGAAATTGGAGTACAAGGAGAAGCATAATTATCTGAAGGAAAGGTAGTAATATAACAGCTATGTAAAAAGGCAGTTAGCAGATCCAAAGTGTCATATTAAGTAAAAGAAAAGAACTAGTAAATGCATGAAGGTGTAAAAGGACAATGGCTTGTGACTCTGTGACTATGCCTCTTCTGGGTGGATTACAATGAAATTTTGTCTGTGTGTTTACTGAGCCCATAAAATTTCATGGTATTGCAAACAGCCCTACTGAAAACAACTGAAATTAAGAAATTAAGTTATGAAGAAAAATTCTGCTGAATACTTAAACAATTTGGTTTATGGAATTAAAAACCATAATTAGAGTCAACTAATGTTGGTTAAGCTTGCTCAAAGATGATGTCTTCTCATGTGTATACACAAGCTTTTTTTTTTTTATTGAAATCTGTAGGGGCACATTACATATACACATCATGATTGCCCTCCACATTGGGGAATTGTACCACTTTAAGACACAACTTAATTCTCATTTTATCCCATAGCCCTACCCACCCTACCACCCCCCTATATACATAGTTTGTTTCCTTTCTTTTTTGTTATAATCTCATTATTTTCCCACTTCATCCTATTTCACTTTGAGTATTTTCTATTTCACAATGTATAACATACAATTCTAGAACTCATTTACATCTTTATTTTCTCATACTATACAAGTTTTTAAAGAACCTGCAGTACAGTTCCGAAATGAAAAACAAAAGATAGTGAAAACTAGCAATTTATTTATTTTATTTTATTTATTTATTTATTTATTTATTTATTTATTTATTTATTTTGGGGGGTTTTTTTGAGACAGGGTCTCGCTTTGTGGTTCAGGCTGGCCCTGAGCTCAGCCTCCAACTCACATCACAATCCTCCTGCCTCTGCCTCCCGAGTGCTGGGATTACAGGCGTGAGCCACCACGCCCGGCACTGTGGTATGTGGTACTGATTGCTGCTGGGTGTGGGTCTCCACGCCCAGTATTGTTATGTGGTTACCGGGGAATTGAACCCGCGCCCTTGCGCTTGCAAGACAGGCGCCGGAACCACTGAGCTAACTCCCCGGCCCAAAACTAGCAATTTAAATTGTGTTGTCTCTAGACAATGTACGTGTGCGAGTTTGACCCTGCTCCCCATCTTGACTAGTGAGCTGAGCAATGGTGTGACTCACATCACACTAATGATATTCACAGATGAGAGCAGGTTGGAAACTCTCTCTGACACTTTTGTGCCTGCAAAGTCACAACAAGGAGACAGAATAGATTAGAAATATTAGCAGACAATTAAAATGAGACAAAGTATTTAACCTTGGGCAAGAAAAGGTGAAACTTAACAATTTGAAGGGAAACAATAGGATACAGAGAAAATGATGACATCAAATTTTATCAATTCACAAAAACAAAAAGCCATTTAACAACCCTGTAGCATTCTTCTTAATGTATCTTGTGTGTGCATGTGTGTGTGTGTGTGTGTGTCTGTATGTCTGTTAACATGTATGTGCACCCAAGTCTGGGTAAATGTGTATTACAGACACTGACAAATGAAAGGACATCTAAAGAATTAACTACCTGTGACATTAAGGGGAAGAAATACATTTACTTCCTTGAAGAACTGAAGACCTAGGAAATAAGAACTCTCTCAACAGCTCTAAAATCAATACAATAAAATGAGTGATGAACAGACATGTGGGCTTCCAAAGCATTCTGTTCTAGAGGAAAATGTGATAAATCATCCTAAGCACTCGTTTGCTCTGCACCTCAGAGAGCTTGAGAATATACATTGTAAAACAAAATATTGGTTTGAGAGTACTGTTTTGGAAGGCTTCATAAACTAATTTAATAGTGAATAATTTAGAAATATTAAAATTTGTGAAACTTCAAGTTAGTTGCCTTGCTTATACTGGGCTGCCCAGGATATAGTTTCCGTGATTTGAATTTCTGGTTGTCCTTTCTGTTCTGTGCGGTGGGGAGGGCCATAAGTTCTGCTATCAAGATATAAGGAAGAAACAATTTGATGTGAAATATAGTCATAAATTATTTACCTGTGAGAAAACAAATCATTTTCTTTATACTCTTTTACTCCTCCCTCCAAATAGTCACCTCCTTCCTTCATTTGTGGCTAAAGATGATTTAACAAAACAACATAAAAACAAAAACACTCTTTGATCTCCATTATCAAAGTAGAAATATCCTCTTTAAAACATTAAAAATTAACCATTCCTTTCCTGTGAATATGTAATTACATTAATAAAAAGCAGATGGGTTGTCAAGGAAATAGTACTAATTGAGTGGAATAGGCTGCACAATTTCTGATGTATAGAGCTATCTCGTGATATAGTTATATAAACGTTCCTTGATTATGTAGTCTGGAGTGTTGTGCCCACAAGTGCACATCATTTTATTCAGCAATGTAAGAGTATCTCCAATTATTTGGAGTATCCTAATGGAACACAGATACTTGTAATGAGTCACGCTATTCAGTAACTAGGACAACGCTAAATGGTTTCTCAATCCTCCCACCAATCCCAGCCAACAAATTGAACTTTTCAGACATGCCCTTAAAAAAAAGCACTGAACAAAAAGTAGCTGTAGTGTCCTGCCCTCTGCTTCAGAGGATGGTGATTGGAAAATAGAGATGAGGGGAAAGTGCAATGTGCAGATAGCTTCAGTTTTCACATTCATATCTGAAAGCCCAGAGTCTACTTTTCTTTCCCAAGGGAACCCTTACTATAATTACTTGGGTAGCTTTAGTCTCC
>PVIR01045988.1:0-10452 GCA_004026965.1 Petromus typicus
AAACTCTTGTGCATAGCTGATTTCTACACACTTCCCCTTAGAACTTGTACAGGCCTTTCAAACACTATAAAGTGAACACTTTCTTTTCCTCCTTACCACTGCTATGTTCTCTAGTGTTCTGGACAATCTGTCTGGTTCCCTAAATGACGATTTTTTTTTTCTGGTTCCTGTTTGGTCATGTAAGTAACTGCTGACCAGCTAGATACTGGAAGATCATCCATAACTTTTCCTTGTCTCTTATTTCCTCATCCACTCCATCAGTACAAGCTACCTCCTGTTTTCTAAAGCCATCCACCATGATAATCAAAAGTTCAGAGCACTATTATTTCTCACATTGTTATTTCCCAACAATCTCTTCATTTTTTGGGTCTCCTTTTATAACTATAGGGTTGGGAGGAAGAAAACTTTCCAGGAACAGTTAAAAATGTAGTAAAGCTTTCAAGAGCGATACATTTCATTTTGCTTTTTTCTGACAGTTTGTAAAAAGAAAAAAACTTTGAAAATACATAGAAAAACAATATCAATGTTTTGAAATGTCAACTGATAATGACATTTCAATGACACATCCCGCAGAGAAAAAGACAATGATCAAATCCAAGTCATCTCTATGTCAAATAAGTTTTAAGCACACTGTATCTATTTTCAGTTCTACTTTGCTTCCTGAAGCCAGAGGGAACCTATGCCTTTCAGTGGCTCCTTCCCTTGTCTTGGAAAAAGCTCTATAATTGGAATTTGGCTCATAAAGAGCTATGTGATTTGGTCTTCATTTTCTGCTGTCCTCACAAAACCTGTACCTCCTAGTTTAGTCAAAGTCCTTTCAGTTTCTCAAATTCACCAAGTTTTTACCCTCTGCGCTCTTCCCACCACAGCAGTGTTGTATTGGCAAGGACAGAACCATTGCCTTTCAGCAGGGGAAGAACTTTGATTTGCTTGGTGATTTTCATGATGTAAAGACTTTCACCTCAGCTAATATTCAGCTGCCAATGTAATGTCATTGAATGTGGAATCGGAAAGAAATGGGCATGATAGTCCCCAGAGAGGAGCAGGTGCCTGTGGGCTGCAGCTCATGACTGTGCTAAGTCCTACCGCTCCTTCCGGCCTTCTCCAGGGATGCTTTCTCGGTCATGCCAAGTAGTTCCACTGCCAAGTGTTCTTCGCTTGCTTGTGTACTTTTCCATAAGAGATTTCCATATGTCTCAGTCTCTGACTCTGCTTCTAGACTGTGAATTCTTGTCGGTAGAGACTCTGTGTCTGGTTTATCATTGTCTTTCCAGAATCTTGCAGAAAGCTTCACACGCAGCAGTTCTTCAACAAATATTGTGAGTAAAGGGGAGAACAGTTAAAAGTCAGTAATAATAACTGACAGTGTGTACTTACCATACTAACTGGTTTATATATGTTATCTTATTTAATTTTCCTAGAAGCTTTATGATAGTAATATATTTTAAAAAATCTTTATTAGTACATTACATACATGCATCATGATTGCACTCCATAATGGGGATTTGTACCAGTATAAGACACAACTTAATTCCCATTTTTTCCCATAGCTCTACCCACCCTACCGCCCCCCCATATACATAAAACTTGTTTCCTTACTTTTTTGTTATAATCTCATTATTTTCCCCTTTCACCCTATTTTACTTTGAGCATTTTCTATTTCACAATATATAACATACAATGCTAGGACTCATTTACATCTTTATTTTCTCATACCAGAGAAGAGATGCGATATGTACCTATCTGTGACCTATTAATTTCACTTCTGAGGATAGTAATATTTGAATACTTTTATTTTACAGATTAGAAAAATGGAATCTTAGGGTAGTTTGCTTTGAATTCTTATTCTCACCTTTATCCTGACATACTCATTTCAGGTTGATTAAAAGTAGTATTAGTTACACAGTTTGCTTCTATGGGGAAAATTCAGGATCAAAGTAGTTTTTGTATTGTGACTCACACTGTAATCCTAGCACTAGGGAGGCTGAAGCAGGAGAATTGCTGTAAGTTCAAGGCCAGCCTGGATTACATAGTGAGCTCAAGACCAGTCTCAACTACGTAACAAGATTTTTGTCTCAAAAGCAAAATGAAAACAAAACAAAAAGTCCCTTTTTTTCAGGGCTGCTAAAAATAGATGCACTTAAATGCAGTTACTGACATAAAATTAATAGAAAATTACAGTTCTAATATAAAATTACAATAAACAGTTGACAATGTGGTGCTAAAATATACTTTTACTTTAAAGCAGTAATTCTATCTCTCAGAAATCATCAGACATATAGGCAATATTTTGGAGCCAAAGTATATGTAATGTTTTAGAAAAACTTTTATGTTAGAATCAGTTTAAATTTTTAAAAATTGCAAAGATAGGAAGGTTTTCATATATACTTCATCTCTTTTCATCTAGTGTGAATATTTTATGTTACTATGGTGCATTTATCACAATGAAAAACACAATACTGCTACATTAATATTAATTAAAATGGATGTTTTATTCAGATATCCTCATTTTTTACCTAATGACTTTTTACTGTTCTGGGCATCTATCCAGAATCTTATTACATTTATCCATTCTGTCTGTTATGCTCTTTTAGGCTATTTCTGAGACTTGCCTTGCTTCAGATCCTCTCGAGTGTTCTAGGGAACATGGGTCCCAGTTTTGGGGAATGAGTCAGTCCTGGAACTTTTCTGAAAATTTTCCATATGTTTAGCTCGATGCTGTGGGGAGGACTATTACAGAGGGATGGTGCTTTTCTCACCACATCTTATCAAAGAAGGAACTATGCTATGATAACACGTGGAGGTTGACCTTGATCACCCAGTCAAGGGAATGGGGGTCAAGTTTCTCCAGGGCCAGTCAGTGGAAGCATATTTAAAGGCTTAGGGATTTACTGTGTCAAATCCAAGGATAGAGTTTGTAATTTAATTGAGTTATTTTTTGTGTGGAGAATGTGACTAATTTATTGAATCATTTATTTATGAGAGTGTAGATTCATAGACGTTCGTATTACGCTTGAAGGTTTAATCCAACACTGCTTTTGTTGTTGTTGTTGCTCAAATTGATCTGGCTTTGATCATTCTTTTTAGTTCATTTTTAGTTCATTTCTGGGTTCCTTTGACATTGCCCATTAGTTTGGTTTTTTAATCACTTTCTTATTTTCTGGCACTATTTGATGTTCCAGGCTCACCTTGCATATTTCCTGTTCTAATCCTATAATCAGCCATTCCTATAAGGAGCCCTAATTTCTTTTGCTGGTGGGAAAATTATATTTTAAATTCTAGGTATTCTTGTTGTTACCCGAGCACCAATACTGAGAAAACCCTTTCAGCTGACAGTGTAACAAAATAGATGGGTATATACTAACTCTTATATATACACACTGTAAATAATTCTAGATGCTGCATCTGTATCTGTAGTAGGCTCAACAAGAGTTCACACTGATGTTTTCAAATCTAGACTCTTATCTCATGGGTCACTTTAGACTCTGTCCCTTACTTTCCTATAACCTTGGACTCCCTGCTCATCATCAATTTGGCTAGTCCTTTACTTTCGTTATACATGGGTAGGGATTTCCATATTGTCAATCCATACTTCCATGGGAACAACTTTGTTGAGTATGTAATTTGCTTATGTGTAATAGGTAAATGATTGTGTCCATTTGAATAAGAAATGCCTAGCTAAATTGGATCAATACAGTTCTGAGTGTGGCAGAAGGAATTTACTGAAGACAAAAGACCTACCCAAGGGTGGCTGGGTACCTGAATGGTATAAGGGGAAATGAAGGAAAGAAGGGTCACCTAGGTATCTTTGTTCAAATCTTCACCTTGAATATCATCTCCTGGTTTCCAGCACAGACAGTTCAGCCTTCTGGCACAGATCTTTAGCCTCCTGATATGGATTTTCACTACAGTGAACTCCAGGCATTCGACTGAGACCTTCATATCTCTAGTATGCAGAGAGGCCTTTGCCCTCTTCCATGTCTGACTCTGTGGGTGACCATTGTAAGCCAAGCTTATAAAGTCTTATGTATTGTTGTATCGTGCATTAAATCTGTTTTTCTAGTTAAGCACTGACTGATACACTATTTTTACTTTTGCCTTGAGACTTACATACTTCACTGACTTCTAAAGTAATTTAGGTTAAAATCATTCCCTAACACTTTTGCAATATGCATTATGAATTGGAGTGTCTTTGGAGTGGACTTGTTATCTCCTTGCTTTTATTGCTGAATACTGTGACTTTATAGGGACATGCCATACTTATGCATTTAATTATTGAAGGATATGTTTATTGCTGCTGGTTTTTGGTGATTATGAATTCCTAGTAGGTTTTTAAAAATAATCATGAACCACTAGAAATAAAAACATCCACTAAAAAGCAAATATTTGGGTACATAATAGTATATCCATACTAATATTTGAAGAGCTTTCAACAGCACCGGAAAAGGTAAAATAAATGTAGCAAAATTATTTAGATTCTCTTCATACTGAAGGTCACAGAGCTCCCAATCATTCATTTTAAAGTTTCTTTCTTTCTTTCTTTTTTTTTTTTTTTTTTTTTTTGAGACAGGGTGTCTCTTTGTAGTTCAGGTCCTGAGCTCAGCCTCAACTCACATCACAGCAATCCTCCTGCCTCTGCCTCCCAAGTGCTGAGATTATAGGCATGAGCCACCACGCCCGGTACTGTGGTATGTAGTACTGATTGCTGCATGCCCAGTATTGTGTGTGGTTTCTGGGGGATTGAACCCAGGCCCTTGCACTTGCAAGATAGGCGCCAGAACCATGGAGTTAAATCCCTGGCCCCTAAAGTATTTTTGCTTATTATTTCTTGTAGCAATGAGTAGAAGATATGATGGACACTATCACTCATGGAAAGAAAGGGAGGAAAACTACCTAAGTAAAAGTGAATGCATGTAAATGACACTACTTAATAAAGTACAATTGCTCAAGTCCCTTCAGTCAGCTATATCTTTCCAGTAGATGAAAGCTATTGATGACGTAGCTTTGTAGGTGGATGGTTGTAGGAATAGGGCCTCGATTCTTACATTCTTTAAAGAACTCTTAAATTTCTATTTATATTTTAAGTAAGTCTGGTATAGCATTTTCCCCCAGGAACACTGGCAAATCTATTTAGAAAAACTTTATTTCAATTAGAATATTGTAAAATTATTGTTCCCAGAAAATGTTAAATGTCTGATTTTGAGATTTCTTTGCTCATTGTGCTAGAAACGCTGGGGAAAACATTTGGATTAGTTTCTTCTGCTACCTCATCACACTGGAGACTCTGCAACTGCTAAAAATGACTATGGATACAACTGAGTAGCTGTCAACACCTGGTTGCTTTCTTGGATGTTTTATTTTGAAAAAAACACCTTTGAAATAGAGAGAACCATATGCCAATAGACGATAAAACGATTTTTGCAAATTTCTGACTCAGCAGCAGTCTCCTACAGAGCCTAATTTTTTCAGAAATCATAGTTTCAAGCCAGAGGAGGTTGGTTAGCTTTCCAGAGCTTCTACACTGTCATATATGTAGTGTGACAATGTTGAGGTCACCCTTTTTGTGGAAGTAAGACACTGTGAAGGATCTGATAGTCATTCTCAAACGCTTGCCCATGGAATTCTTTAATCTTCAAAAATCATTTCTATTGGTAGACATGACTTTGAAGTCACATAGGTTACCTGAGGATTTCTTGGTATTTGAGTAATTTTACAGGTAAATTCTGAGAATTAATAATGATACTTTTGAATAGAAAAGTGTCTAGTTTTCATAATACAGAGTACAGATCTCAGGGGAAGAGAAGGAACCTCAAGTAATGAGCTGGTTCATGCTGCCTAGGACAAGCTGTCTAGCCCCAGGCACAGACCTTACTCTGTGGGTACATTTGGCTTACACTTGAAAGTTCAGAATTGAAGTATCTTGGAAAGCACTGGTCATCTGCTACCTTGCTGGATCAGAATATGAGAGGGGAAAGCGTGTTACACGGTGGCCTTTAGACATTGAATGTTGGTCACAGAAGGTCAGGACTCTATAAGAAGGTGCACATGAGCTAGTAATGACAATACATAGATGCTAATGTGAGGAAGATAGTAATAAAAGTGCATATCTGGGCCTCCAGTTCCTTTCTTATAGTTATTGTATGGCTCATTTCCATTGATAACCATTAAAAACTATGGTGAACTGGTGCTAGCTGAGAAGTCCTATCATTTTGTCTGTGCTTTGACAGGTAGACCTTAGCTTTTGAGGCTTCTCCTTTCTCACAGAGAGGGCCACCTTGATGTCTCATCTGACATTCAGAGTAACAATGCTGGAGATGCAAGAGCAGGAAGTACAAGTGCTCAAAAGATGAATTTGTTATATCTCTGCTTTTCTTTTGAAAATGTTCTTTACATACGTCTAATTATTTAAGAAATTGAAGATTATTGACCCATTGAAATTTATATCTAAAATCTAATTATTTTACAATAGTCATATAACCTGTATAATGTACCATACTCATTATTAGCCTTTTCTATACCTATCATATCCTTCTACAGATTCATGCAACACACATATATGCATACACATGGTATGTACGCAAATGTATGCTATATGGTATATATCAGACGTGACACAGAAAACCTAGAAATTTGTTGGAGGCTTCTCATCTTTGTCCTGTGGTACCAGGCTTCCTGTTTTTAGGATATCATTTGCTGCCTAACTTCACTACAAGTTGTTTGAATATATATTGTGGGTCCCATGAATTCCTTTCCTCTCATGGATCATAGAAACCACAGCCACTATGTTCTCTTCCGGACTTGACTGAAATTCCCAGGGCCTCTCACCCCAGGGATTCAGCACATAGATCTTATAAACCCAAATAGAATATGTTTTAAGTATATATCATCTAGAGCAGTTACTAGTACTCCACCCAACACCTAACATCAGCACATTATATCAAAATTATGTATTCACAATTAAATTAGAGGCCAATAACTACAATACTTGACAAATAACCCACAATATTTGAAAATAAATGGCTATACATTTAAAAAATCTTAAAAAGACTTTCAGTAATTGACCTTACAAAAGGTTTCTGCATAATTTAAACTTGTTTATTCTCTCAGTAAATATTTGTTAACAATCCTTTGGTTTTTCATATTGAACTTAAAGTTCTGGGAAAACCAAATATAGAACTTTTAGGCTATCCAAGGCTCTGAGATTAAGCAAAGAAATCAATTGAAGTAGGCAAAGAACAAGACAAGAACACGTTAATAAGTGAAAGCAAGTCTTTCTTATCTTCAGTGCTTAGGAAGCACCTCTCTGAGGAGGCTGTAGTTGACTTGAGATCTGAAATTTGAGTAGAAGACGATGCCTTCAGAGGAGGAAGTTGTTTCCTACAGGAGAGTAAATGGAACACAATTAAAATAATATGCAGATCAAGATTTTCTAAAGATATCTTCAGAGTGTGGGGGAAAGTCAATTCTAAGGTTTCATGATTTAATGCTATTTCCCCACCGTGTGTGTGTCGTATCGCCTCAAAGTCTACTTTCAGTTGGAGAAACAACTTTGCTTCTATGTCTATGTCAGAAAAGAGTGACAGATACGAGTATTAGCCTTGTTTCTAAAAGGCACCATGACCAGATATGAGCCTTTTGATAATGAGGGAGACATTTGGGTTTTCAAAGATACTCCCAATATCTTCTCTAATTATGTTGTATGTGGAATTTTGCTACATCTTTCCAGTTTGTGAAAGTTTAGAGCATTCTTGGTATTGAGATTTGGCAGGTAATGTTTTGATTTCTGTTAGTACTTAATGGAATTGTGTGTGTGTGTTTCCATATCATTAATAAGGACTTGTAAAGTTTTAAGCCCAAGCACCAGACCTTTCAAGAATCCCCATCACCTCCTTCCTTTTCTTCCTTTTCGTCTCTAGTGTTAAAAGCTCATCACCTCTTTAGGTTTTTTTTTTTTTCTCATTGGGTGACTTCAGTTTGAGGTTCTTCTCCTATATTATTGTAAACTCTGGGTTTTTAAAACTAAATGACAACTTGTTTTGCTCTTGGAGCAGCATAGAATGAGTATGCTTTTTCTCCTAATGGAATTTCAGATATATGAATGCAATTAAATTTCTGTATCATTCCTTTGTTAGTTAAACATTATCACAGTCCCTCTGACTCTCAGAGAAATTGGTCTGTTTCTTACTGAAGGGATTATTTTCCTGTATCCTATATACTTTGTACTTAACTTCCTAGAAAGGTCCTTTTTAGTAACTGTAAATCCCATGGCTCATTCATTTTATTATTTGCAGCTCCCAAACACCTGTTACTTTCTTTCTCAAAGAAATTTATTTCTTTTCCATAGATGATACGTTTCTGACTTGTAGAGAGTCGTGACCTTCTTAAGTGTTCTGTTTCACCTGCAAGAAGGTATTCCTGGCTACCTCATCTTTTGTTCAATGTTGCAATCTTCTGATATGTTTATAAACTCTACCAATTTGAGAGTCTCACCAGAGATGTATTCTTAATGAGTTCTCCTAAGAAGTAGAAGCGAAGTATTCTTTTCTGGAAAAATGTGTCTCAACTGTGTTTCAGGGAGTGAAATCTTACTGGGTAGAGATGGTTTGTGTAGGATGGTTTGGAAGGGAAAGTTAGTGGTCCCCTATCAGGGAGCATAAATGCTTTAACTGGAAGACAGTGATGCATTGTGGGTAGGTTATGTCACTGATGTATAAACTGGGCGTGGCTGGTGCCCTGAGAGTTCCCTGCTGTGACACAGGCAATCATGATGGAGAATGTGGGTTCAGGGGGCAGCACTCCCTTCAACTGAGACTATTTTGTCCTTTTTTAAAAAATAAATTCACTTTTGTCATAAGGTGCAGTTGAATAAATCCTTAAAATTATTTTGAAAACTATTGGAAACTTTCAGAAATTTTTCTTACAAATAATGAAATATTTTCATTTGTCTTGCTATAACTGAGGTCCTTTGTGACACTGGAGTTTTATGTATAACAACGAGTAAAGATGCCACCTACAAGGGCTAATGATGCAAAATGAAAAAGTGAGAATTGGGAATGGGTGAGCCCAGGACCAGCGAGAGACTGCTGCCATGCAAATGTCCTTGATAATGAAGTAAGGGAATGAAATTACACTTCATGTAGCTGTATAGAAACAGCATTGTTCTTATAGAGAATGCTTTCTAAAGGTCCCCCAAGGCTGTGCAGCTCTTTAAATCAGCAAGCCCTTTTTATTTTCAATCACACAGTGGAAAAAAGAAACTCCTTTTCACTTTTTCTCTTTCAAGAAATCCAAGGCAGCGGTATTATTGAGTCACCTAATCTCTCATTAAAGAGGGAAATGCCATCCCTTTGTAGGCTGAATATAGAAGATTTATGGAGAAAAAAAAGAGTGGGGAAATGGATCATAACAGCGTTGAATTCAATATTTTCTTCATTTTACAATGTTCTGCCTTGCTTGACATGTTTACTTTACAAACACTTATATTCCTGGCTCTGAGTCGCTCTCAGAACACCATGGTGCATAATTAATGTCAAGGTGGAAGGCGATTATGCGGCAAATGCTGCTCCCTCGGCTCTGAAAAGCTTTTTTAAAGCCAATTTAGGTCACACACGGTTCAGTCTCTTAGAAATCTTTCTTAATTGTTCGGCTAAAGAGAACACCTCGGGGCGTTTATTAACAGACATTGTAACGGGCTGTGGATCTTGGGGCTTTGAATGGGCTGAGAGGAGAGGTGCAGATCCACAGGGTGTGGCGCAAGGGGTCATTTCCGCAGAACAGACACCAAGAAGGTTACTTTTTGTTTTAAGCCTCTCAGAGCTCTAAGCAAATCACTAGGGCAGAGGACACAATTTAGCTAGAAAGTGTACAGCCCGTGCTGTGATTGAGAGAAGAAAACTCCATTGTTTTCTTCCTTCAAGTAGCCTTGTGAAGTCTGTGTGGTGTGGAAAGTGTCAGGCTAGGAACTCGATAGTAAATGCGTCTTAAGACTGACTGTTTCTGGGCTGGGAAGTTAGCTCAGTGGTTCCAGCGCCTGCCTTACAGGCTCAGGGACCCGGGGTTTGATTCCCTGGTGACCATATACAATACTGGTTGTGGAGACTCACGCCCAGCAGCAACCAGCACCACACACCACAGAGCCGGGCGTGGTGGCTCACGCCTGTAATCCCAGCACTCGAGAGGCAGAGGCAGGAGGATTGCTGTGATGTGAGTTGGAGGCTGAACTCAGGGCCAGCCTGAACTACAAAAGCGAGACTCTGTCTCAAAAATCCTAAAAAAAAAAAAAAAAGACTGACTGTTTCTTTTCTGTTCTATTTTGATTTGCTGCTGAGTCCTTGGCTGGATAAGGGGGGATCGACTAATAAAGACTTCAGCATCAGTCTATGTAGTCAAATGACGAGAAGGTGTTGAGCTCCTTTTCGTACTCACAGTCTCAAAGCCGGGGCCAGAAAATGA
>PVIR01045989.1:0-10413 GCA_004026965.1 Petromus typicus
AAAAAAATGGTTCTTCCTGAAAAAACACTGTGCAGTCTAGCACCGCAAGAGCTCTTACTTCTTTCCTTTAGTTGGAATATTTTTCAGATTAGAAAGCTTCCTAATGCCAAGCAAACATCTTCTAAGGAAATAGCAGAAGACAACACTAACTACCATGATTACCAGGCACGTTCCGGAAGTGCCCGTGTTGCTGTGTCCATCACTGGCGGTGACTGACACCTGTCGCCTGGTCTGGACGTTACAGTCATCTAACCGACCACAGCAGGAACGATTTACCTCCTCTCGCAGTGACTGAGCAGACTGCACTGGTGAGGGAAGCAAACTGGTCCCTTCTGATCCATGACTTTTCCTTCCTCCTCATCTGTCATTTTTATCAAGTTCCACACCAGGGACTTTGCCTCAGAGGGACAAAACCCCGCGCTGACAACTTCTATTTTTCCTGTTCCTCCTTCTAATACTTCACAAGGTTCTGCTTGCACAAGAGGGCGGGGGGTGGATTTCCTCTGAGAAACACAGTTCTGGACATTGCAGACCCACCTCGCCTCTGCTGGCATCTACACAAAGCTACACACCACCACGCAGCGTGTAGGGCGGACCAAAAATATGCGCAGACTTCGCTAGCAAAGAAGACAGGGCGTGTGGTGCACAGGGCACCTGACACACGCGTGGCGGACTAGGGAAGATCCAGGCTAAGAGCAGCTACCCAGACCAGTCATGGGACAAAACCACAGGGAAGGACCGGGGTGTAGCTCAATGGCACTGCAGTGAAGTACTGAGTTCAATCCCCAGTACGTGTGTGGGCACACACACGTATGAGTGCATGTGTCTGCGTGTGTGTGTCTGCATGTGTGTATCTGCGTGTGTGTGTCTGCGTGTGTATGTGTGTGTGTGTGTGTGTGTGTGTGTATTGGATCAGGGGTATAGTTCATTCACAGACCACTAGCCCAGCATGTCTGAGGCCATGGGTTTTCTTAGAAAAGCAATATTACACACAAGATACAATATATTAACTCTAGTGACCTTGCTGTACAATAGGTCTCTTGATAATTACTCCATCTAAGTATAAATTATGTATCCCTAACAGATAATTTTAATGTTACTAAAAATTAAAATGCCATAACCCCAGCACTCAGGAGGCTGAGACAGGTGGGTTGTTACAAGTTTGAGGCGAGATCGGGCTACATAGTGAGAGCCTGTCTTGAAAAAACACAAGTAAATAAAAACAGAAAATAAAAAAGCCTCCCTTCAGATGGGCCTCAGTAAGTAATGAATACCCTGAGACAGAGTATTGAGATGCCTATTTCACTCCTGAGCCTCCCAAATGCGACACCTACCCACAAGACACCAGGGGTTAATCTTAAAAAATATGCCGTCTAGACGCAAGAGCACTACATAAAATATCTGAGCAGTGTTTGAATGACAGAGCGGCCAGGCTGAGCACGCTTTGTACAGCTCGGGCAGGTGGTTAACCACTCACCAGTGTCTCGGCTCGACAGCGCAGAAACTGACGCCTGGTGTGATGAAAGGTAATGAATACTCGCTCCTTCCTACTTCTGTCTGATCAGGAATAACAGTCGGAAGCTACCTGCGCTGACCTACCATGACTGAAAGCAAGACTTGGTTACATAAATTCTGTCCTTTATGACCAAAAAAAAAGGATAAAAATCCTCTAGTTGAAAAAGGAGTAAATCTGAAGACACAACAGATGAAGATAATAGTATGGACATCGTGGATGCTATTGTCCTATAAAAGTAGCTCAATTTCAAAAACGGAGAGAATCCCTAACTGATTTTCCACAACCAACAGGAGCGATCCTACTGCGTCTTACAACTACACGGCCTCGGCCAGCGCTCACGCCCCTGCTCTAACTCCCGTCCTGCCAACATCCCAACACCCGGACACTTGCAACTACACCCAGACAACTGCTCCCTCCAGCTCCGCCTCCCGCCCTTGCCGGCTAGGAAATACCTGGAAGCCAGGTTACTCGAGGTGGCACAGCTGACCGTGTACCTCTCACTCTGGAAACTCCACCGCTCCGCGCTGCCTAAGAGGAAAAGCCCAACCATTTCGGTTCCACTTGACTTCCTGAACGATCGGCATCCTGGGAGCTCCTCGGCCAGGTTCCTGCTCCATCTCAAGTTAGAATGAAGGGCAGAGAAAATCTCTTCCCAACTTAAAACCCGTGGCTATTATTCACTTCTCCCCCTGCTGCTTTTACATCCTATCTGTCCGATAATTGAGAAGGTCATTCCCTGGATGTACCTTTCCCACCTGAGGGCTTAGCAGAGATGCTATAGGATAAAAGGGAAGGAAGCAGGTAAGAAACCTGAAAGGGAAGATCTGAAGGATCTCCATAATGGACACCTTCGATAGCCTGAAATTCCACATCTCAAATTTATTTAAAATGTAGGGCATTCTGTATAATTCAAAATGCCCTACTCTAACATTCCATTTTTATATGAATCTGCTTAAAGTCATAAATATGATCCCTTTCTCTTCCCTTTTACTTGAAGGAGGTGGTCTCACCATGTAGCCCAGACTGGCCTCCAGCTCCTGATGGTCAGCCTGCCTCAGCCTCCCAGTATGTGCCACCACACATAGCCTCCCTTTCTCTTCCTGACCAACCAAACTTCCCAATGCTATCCTCCTGACTAGGCAAAGTATAAAGATATTAGCCAAGTGTGGTGGCACATACCTGTAACTCCAGCACACAGGGAAGATGATTAAGGAGGATCGAAAGTTTGACCCCAACCTGGTCAAGCCAGCAACTTAGCAAGAACTTGTCTCAAAAATTAAAAATAGGGCCAGGACTTAGCCCAGTGGTTCTGGTGCCTGCCCTGCAACTGCAAGGGCCTAGGTTCAACCCCTGGTAACCACATACAACAATGCTGGGCGTCGTGGGTGACTCATGCCCATCAGCAATCAGAACCACACACCACAGTGCTGGGCATGGTGGCTCATACTGGTAATCCCAGCACTCAGGAGGCAGAGGCAGGAGAATTGCTGTGATGTGAGTTTGAGGCTGAGCTCAGGGCCAGCCTGAACCACAAAGCAAGACCCTGTCTCAAAAAAAAATTAAAATTAAAAATAAAAAGAGATGAGAATGTAGCTTCACGCAAAGGCTCTGGGTTCGATACCCCCCAGAGGGGTGTCCCACATCCCTTCAAAAAGATATTCAAAGAGTACACCAAAGAGGAAGAAAAGGAAATCAGCCCACAGTTTATCGCCCTGCTCTATGAATTTCAGCAGTGCACAGCCTGATTTTCAGGCCTGATGCCCTGCATGTCCAGTGTGTATGTTTTCAGAGTATCCGTGATAATCATGTGCCACTTTTCAATTCAGACTTTTGATTTTTTTTCTTGGGTGCTTTTATTCTCAGAGTTAGGGGATGGCCCAATTTCCTCACCTTAGATAAAGTTTTGCTCAATAAAATAGACTTTATATAATTTAATTAGGCCATTTAAACTTTCTTATGAGCCATGACCCTCAGCCTCTCAAATCACATAAAACCTCCACCCTCATCTTCCTCGAGGGTTAGAAAGCACCTGTGAATTCTGCGCAATGTAAACCTGCTGACACACAGAACAAAGCCAGATACTTTTAAGACAATCACCGATACCTTCAATAAGTGATAAGAGAAACATTGTCTATCAGTCCCTGCTCAGATGGCTAATAATCCCACAATCAACCCAACATTACCTGCATAAATATGTGTATTTTCTTTCCTTACCTTTTCTAGCTTCTATTTCTTCCTTAACCCAGACTAACAGTAACCATTACAAATCTGCTAAGATATGGAGCTTAGTCATAGGAAATGATTTACCTCACAGGAACGCTCTCCTTCCGTAGGCACGGGACCCCCTTGATACCACGGTGTCTCTGCAGTGGGTAGAGTTAACCGGAACAGACCTGCCCTATGGATCTGCTTCTCCACTTGTGCCCGCAGCACGAGGCATTGGGACCTCCCTTTACCTGCATCAGGTGCGTGAATCAGTCAGACGGGATGGGGCCCACACAGCACATCTCCCTCGCTACAGAGCCCACGGTGCTGTCCCGTTGTGAAGCACACTGTCTAACCTTGTTATAATTCAAAATATGCTATATGAAACATGTATCTCTTAGGAATCTGCTAATTCTTTTAAGCAATTTATGAACCTGAGATCACTTATGTTATGTAAAGATATTTATCCAACCCGGTATGCTGAGCACGCCTGTAATCCCAGCACTTGGGAGACTGAGGCAGGAGGATTGCTATGAGTTCCAGGCCAGCCTGGGTTACATAGGGAGTTTGAGGCCAGCCTGAATTACATAATGAGACTCTCTTAAAAAAATTTTTTTAAAAAGTCCATCCATATTTTAGGTATTAAAGTTTGCAATATAAATTAGATGATATCTTTTTTTTAAAAAGGCTAAGATTTATACCACAATCAGAAAATGGTGACATAAAGAAATCCCTTCTTTCAAATTGTTCTTTGAAATATGACAGAGGGGTGGTACAATAAAAAGAAAACTGTCCCCTTCTTAGAGCCCAGTTTCTGACTAGTTGTGCGCCTCTGAGAAAGTAAGTCATCTTCCGGATCATCTTCCGTTCATCACAGATGCAGGATCTACCCTCTAACGCGCCTCTTAGGGCCAGTGAGCTCCTGACGCTCCAGCATGCACGCTGTCTGAAGTCAGAGACTCCCGCTACAACCCGGTTCAAGTAGAGACAAAGGGGAACAGAGGCGCGGCGCCCCACTCAGCCTAAGAGGGTGGAGGTACAGAGAGGAGGAAGCCGGCAGTCACCGGACGGATGGCGAAGGATGGAGAAGGACGGGTCCTTGGACTAACCACCCAGGCTAAAGCACGCGCGGCCCACGCAGAGCCCAGGAACCAGGGTGTGGCGAGCGGTGGAGGAGAGAGCAGAGAGCACCAGGCCACAAAGGGCCTCGGAGCCCGGCCAGGGACGCGGATGTCCTCCAGGTGTGCTGCGAAGCCCCTGCCACAGGCCCAGCACAGCCCAATAAAGATGAGACTCCGTTTGCAAGCAGCTCCTTGGCCACGAGGCGGCGCCTCCCATGGGCAACGGTTCAGAAGCAAAGTCGCAGACTGGAATGACACAAAGGGAGCTACCGCCCCCAGGGCCCCTGCTACACACAAGAGGCCCGGGAGGCCCCAAGACAGGCCTTGGGGCTGAGGGAGGACATCGTGGGATGCAGAGCCAGCCTTGGAGATCAGAGCTGCCCAAGAATCTACTACAGCCTAAACTTCACAGAAAAGGACACACTAATTCTTTTCACTTAAATGAAAATTCAATTCAACTATTTGTGAATATTACACATTTTAAATGTACATACTGAAAATTCTTAAATTCTCACCTCAACAACTATTTCTTACTCCATACAAGTCATAATATTTTTTTTAAAGTCCGATCCATATTATCCATTCTAGTAAAGGATTTCCTTCTTAATCCCAAAGTCAAGAAGCTGATCATTCTAAACACATTTTCAGTCAAAAAGAATCAGAAAGTCATTTTAAAATCTTTATCACAAATGATTTAAAAACCCATAGCTTCTGAGTAAGATCCTAAATGCTATAACATGCTGTCCTTCTCAGTAATCTTAAAGATTATTTTACATAGTTTCACAAACATTTTCAAAGATTATCACCTTATTTTCTCTATTCTAGCTAATTTTACTCAACTCCAAGATGCTTTATCAACAAAGGTAAAAAGTCTAGTGGCTAATAAGTTTTCAAGCTACGACATAAACACTGCTAAATTCCATAAGAAACACTCAAAACAAAACATATCACAGATGTACACACAACTCCTAGTCACTAAAATATCATTCCTTTATAGTATTACAACTGCTCTTCTAGAGTAGGATGAAGTACTGGTGCACAGCTATCAGGGACACGCAGAGAGATGCAAGGGGCCAGCAGTACTGACCCAGCAGTGGTTCACTATCTCATTTTCCCCTGCAAATTCATATTCAGAAACAGATAACAATTCCTTCAGATATTGTATACTTTCTTAGCTGAGAGGGCAGAGAAGTTGAGAATTTAAAGAACTGTATCCTGCCAGGCATGGTGGCTCACGCCTATAATCCCAGCACTCAGGAGGCAGAGGCAGGAGGATCGCCTCAAGTCTGAGGCCACCCTGGGATACAAAGCGAGATCCTGTCTCATAAAAACAAAAAGAAAGAACTGAGCACTGAAAGAATTCTATGTTGGAAAAACATATTTTGAATCACATGCAGAGGACTGGCAAAGAGAAGAAGGTAAGTCTGCCGTATAGTCACCTTGCAGAGAGATGTGGAGGTCATCGATGCCCAAGGGAACCTGCCTGTCTTCAGCGGGAAGAGCGGGATTCGCCGCCATCCTCTCTTCACCGGTTACACCAGCTCCATCCCAGACAGAGAGGTCAGCTGAAAGGGAAAAGGACAGACACCCATCAGAGACCCCGCAGGTGTGTGTTTCCATAAACACGCATTGCCAGGAAAGTGCAGCAACCGAAAATCGCCTCGCAGAGAAACCTGCCCCTGACCAGTGTTTCCTTAGCTCTGGACAGCGAAGTGACTGTGCTTTCTTTTTGAATCATAATCAAGATTTTGCCCTCTGACCTTTTCATGCAGTTTGGAGCTGCAGGCAGGATGCCAAGGGCACAGCACTCGGCATCGCCTACAGGCCGGGAGAGCCAAGCTGGGCACCCAAGTCCGGTCCACACAGACCGGATCTCAGGCGAGGGTTTTCTCTGAAACATTTTATTTAACTCAGTTCCTTCTCTGCTCCATAATTGTTACCATTTGCTGGCAACAGGGAGCTGAGCCCAAAGACTTGCCAGAGTGAAACTAAGTTTGCAAAAAGCACAATATCAGAATATTCTGATAAACTATGTGTTATGCCACTTTCCCAAGGACTGACTTTTCCACCCACACATTCACCCCTTGCTCCTCCTTGAGCTGTTTTCCAGGGCTGGGTACAAGGCTCTCGGTGCCTCAGCACACGCGCCACCCTTCCGGCCCCTTCACTTCGGGCCTTAGGAATCCTTTCAACAAAACAATTCTTACTCCACAACTCCCTGAAAGAATTGCTTCATGCGTGGGACCCAGTAGTAATTTGTGGAGGTTCAAAATAAAACAGTGGCTTCTCCCATCTGCACAACTAAATAACAGAATAAACCACACAGCTACAGCACTCTCAGGACCGAGGACACAGCTCTGCTCGGCGCTCGATTGGTGTGCCAAGGCCCTGGGTTCCAACACCAGCCCCTTACGAGAAAGCTAAAGAAAATTTTAAAACGCATTTACAGGCTTGCAATCAGCAAGGGTTACAAACAGCATCTCCGGGTGAGTTTGATCCCAGCACCGCACCAAAAAAGAGAGAGAGTCAGATAAAGCGGGGATTTCTGCTGAGCACTGTTCGATAGAAAGGATGGCTGGCAGAAGCATTACCGTACCCTCGTCTACTTTATTCACCTGGTCGGGTTCTTCCCCCAGGTCAAAATGGCCGGGAAAGGTAAACACTTAGATCAGCTGAAGATATCGCGGTGCCATGAGGCCATCACCAAATGGCGCTTCCTGAACTGCTCCAAAAGCAGCAAGAGGCACATGGTGACTGCTCACCACTGGGCAGCGTGTTCATGGGATTAACAGCAGCCTTTCACTATAACAAATTTTTAATTTAAACATTCACTGTATTTTAATCCCACTTCACAGATGGGTGTGTACTGTATAGTCCCCCCTACCCCTGCTATATACTAGAATTTTTTCATAGTAAAATGTTCAAGGGAAAACCAAAATCTAAATCTAAGGCTGAGAGCTAGATAGAATCAGTCCTATTAACCATTAAACAGACTACTTCTTAAAATGCAAAGGAAAAAAATCATTAAACAGGTCCAAAACTTTCTATGCCTCCTCCCTCAATATTTTCTGCCCCAAGCCTTCCTCTTACGGTCACTCGTATGGATCACAATTAGTAACAATTTCACCTATCAAATGACTTTATTGATGATTAGTCAGTTTACCCTCTGAATTAATATGAATGGGAAGCAGCCTGAGGACAGTGTGGGGCTGGACTGAGCGGCTGTGCTCCAACAGGACAACTGCTCAGAGCCCAGGGGACACCAGATCTCGGATCCTCCCAGCAACCCTCCCACACCCCAGCTGCTGGGCCCGGTGAAGACCCAAGCACGACTGCATTCTGACAGGTGAAAACCTGGACTCATCTCCTTGGCCACCCACTGTTCCTGGCAGGGGAGTAATAAAATTCACAGCCCCTGCCGCAGCAGCACTCACTCTAAGCACTTTGCATATACAACTCTCCTGACAACTGTGTGAGCCAGGTACTGTACTATATCCCCCACGCACCAGACCAGCGGCTGAACTCCACATCTTCACACTGAGCTACGTCCCTGGCCCTTTCCGTCTTTTATTTTGAGACAGGGTCTCGCTGAGTTGCCCAGTCTGCACTTGAACTTGCAATCCTCCTGCCTCAGCCTCCCAGAGTGCTGGAATTATGGTCATCCACCACTGGGCTGAATTACTGTCTGTCCCTCCTTGAAGAAACAGAACTAAGATATTATATACCGTTGCCTAAAGAGACACAGTTAATAAATGAAGGAGCCAAGATTTGAATCCAAGTGGTTTGGGCTTTAGAGTCTACACTCTAAACAGCAATGGCAAACCTTTGAGAGCGTTCAGTAATGCAAACAGCTCAAAGTGGCACACAGACCATAGGTTCCCCACCATGACAGTACCTTCCTCGGCCAGCCATCTGCCATATATCATTTATCCTTCTACCCATTCCCTAACAAGCCTTTACCTGCGCCCGATCCTGACCCCAAGGGATTATTACCTCTGAAAATGACAATCGAACACAGTATTAAGCAAAACCCTCCAAGAAGTGAGCACAGGTGCTGGGTCCCACCTCTGAATGGAGACAGGTGTACATCAGGAGCTGCAATGGGCTGAACTGATAAGACCCTCGGAACCTACGTGGGAATCTTCACCTGCACAGCGCTGCAATTATAGAAGGGGGCTCTGGCGGGTGGCACCGTGAGGAACGGGATCGGTGCCCTGGTAAAGAGGCGGCAGCGAGGCCTTCACGCTCCCACCTCGTGAAGGTGAGTGAAAAGATCTCTCTCTGAAATTCCGCAGTGGGAGCTGCTACACCCAGGACAGTCAGGGCCACCCTGAACTTCCCCTCCCTTGAAATGTGACTGTGGACTACAGTGCTTCAGTGCTGAGGACGCTGACTGACACGAGGACTTTCTAAACGGGCGAGCGATCCTCCACGGTCAAGCAAGGCAAGGTGGAAAACCAACAGCTGTGTCTGGCTCTGTGCCGACTGACTCTGAAAAGACGCTGACAGGAACAAATTCTGTCCATTATAAGGGTGGAAACTAGACTCTCTGGGGTTGAGAACGGCCCGTGTTTAGACAGAAGAACCAGCATAAGCTCAAGAAACCCTCAGCCTCATCTTTAGGGTGGCTTCCTAACAACACGTTCTGTGACAGTTTTCCCACTGTAATCTCAATGAATGAAAAATAAGGAACTTTAATTCATTTATCACTCTTTCAATTATGACTTGCCTTGACTCAGCCACAACAGCCTCCTAAATGATGCCCACGAGCACCCAGGGTCGGGGGCACCCAGACTCCCGGGACTGTCCTGGCTGTGTCCCTTCCCTGGATGGAAACATCAAGGCTTCCTGGTCCTTTCCCAGCAACAGTGACCACAATCGTCTAGTGAATCCCAGGTTCGGAATAAAATAAATGAGATCATGATTAAAAGTGAATAAGGATCTTCAGGAACCTCACAAAAGGTTGGGGAATAATTAACATGGCACCAAAGCATCTAAGTGCAAATGGAATCATGTGGAGTTGTGTTTTAAAGAATTAATGATAAGGGCGGGGGATTAGCTGAGTGGTTCCAGAGTCTGCCTTGCAAGCACAAGTTCTCAAGAATGATCCTTGGTAACCACAGACAACAATGCTGAGCATAACTCATGCCCACCAGCAATCAGAACCACATACCACAATGCGGGGCACGGTGGCTCAGGCCTGTAACCCCACACTCAAGAGGCAGAGGCAGGAGGATTGCCTTGAGTTCAAGGCTGGCCTGGGCTACACAGTGAGCTCAGGGCCTGGCCAAACTACAAAGTGAGACCCTGTCTCAAAAAAAAAAAAAAAAAAAAGCTTTTATAAAAGGCGTAACCTATTTTGAAACAACAGTCATTTGCATACGCAACATATCTATATTTGTCTGTGTTATTTCTCAAACCTCAAATCCCTAGTAAGTTTCCTCTTTTAGAAGGAAACTTGACATTTACTTTTGGTTATTATGATGACAATGTTTTCTACTAAAAAATGAAATCTGAATAGAAATTTCTAGTGAATGGGGCTTTGGGTGCTACTTGTTTTCTTCTATTTGC